>JAUCBJ010002663.1:0-42758 GCA_032718475.1 Nemertoderma westbladi | reverse complement strand
TCGTAGAACTCCAAGAACAGTTCGATTCACTTGAATGCCTCGGCGTTTTCATCCGCCCCGAGCTCGCCGGCATTACCATCAACCCGAGCTTCCTCGCCGCCATACCCAATGGCGGCTCCCGGTTGGTTACCGCATTTACCGAGATCGCACGCTATTGTAAACCCCTACCCACATTCCTCCCCGACATCGAGTCAACCATCCGTTCCCTCGGACGGTTTAAATATCTCGTCAAAGCGGATCTCACCAGCGCCTTCTACCAGATTCCTCTCCAACGTGAGTCGATGTGCTTCTGTAGAGTATCCACTCCCTTCCGCTCCATGCGCGTGTACAGGCGCTGCGCCATGGGCATGCCCAGCAGCAAAACCGCACTCGAGGAACTTATGTCCCGAGTCCTTGGCGACCTTCTCATCCAGGGATCCTTCGTCAAACTCGCCGACGACATATATTGTGGTGGCAACACCATCCCCGAACTCCTCGCGAACTTCACACAGCTCTACCATACCCTCCATCGCGCCGACTTACGCCTATCCACCTAGAAGACGTTTATCTGCCCTCAGACCACCACCATCCTTGGTTGGTCATGTCCAACGGTTCGTTATCCGCATCTACCCCCATCACGTCCGCATTGTCCCGGTGTCCCATCCCAGCCACAGTTCGGGATCTCCGTTCATACCTAGGATCTTACAAGATTCTCGCCCATGTCCTCCCGCGCTTCTCCGCACTCGAGTCCCTCCTTACACCCAAACTCGGCGATTCCGTCACTTGGTCGCCCGAGCTTAACACAGTCCTCCACCGCTCCCAAGCCACCATCCAGTCGTGCCGGTCCGTCACCATCCCGCGTCCCAGCGATGAACTCTTCCTCATTACTGCATCATCCGTCGACGGCCTAGGTGCAGTGTTGTATTCTAAACGCGGTAAGGAACTCCTCCTCTGCGGCTTTTACTCTGCCAAGCTAAAGGCCCACCAGCGAACCTGGCTCCCGTGCGAGTTAGAAGCACTCACCATTGCTGCCACAGTGCAACACTTCCTCCCGTATTTCATTAGCTCCTCCAAGCAGTCGCATGTCCTCACCAACAGTAAACCCTGCGTTGAGGCATACAAAAAGCTGTCCCGCGGCGCTTACTCCAACAGTCCCCGCCTGTCAACCTTTCTATCTATCGCTAGCCAGGCCCAAGTAACTATCTACCACATCAAGGGAACCACTAACCTACCGGCCGACTTTCAGAGTCGCAACGTCGAGCCATGCTCTCTCCCAGTGTGTCAGGTTTGTTCCTTTGTCGCATCCGTTGCTGAGTCCCCCGTAGTACCTCTCGCAACACAGCCACCCAGGAGTACGCCCCCTTACCCGTCCCCGAGGTGCTTCGCGTTCACCGAGTTGGGTGACCCGTGCCCCCTCTACGCTAGCTGACCCTCGTGGCTGGCTACCCAACGTGAGTGCGCCGACCTCGTCCGTGTTGCAGAACATCTTGTGTCCAGCACATGACCTTCCAAGCGTATTACCGACAGACGCGATGTTAAATGGTACCTGGGCATCTTCCTCCTTGCCCCCTCCAGTCTCATAGTCATCTGCCGCCAGTGCCCATTCATGTCTCCCTATGACATTATTGTCGTACCCCATTCCGCCCTTGCGGGACTCCTTACCTCCCTCCACCTCGAGTTGCTACACCAGTCCCGGGCCCAGCTCTGTAACACCTTCTCCCAATACTTCCACGCACTAGATCTCGACCACGGCCTTAACGAAGTGTCTGCCCAGTGCCACCAATGCGTCGCCCTGGCAACGGCCCCCCCTCGCATAGTACCCCAGACCTCCCTCGATCCACCCCCTGTCGTCCACAAGTCGTTTGCCACCGATGTCTTCCGCCGCCATTCACTTTGGATCCTTCTTATTCGCGAAACTGTGTCATCCTACTCTAATGCCGTCATCATTCCCGACGAACAACAGGACACTCTGCGTGACGCCCTAATAATCCTGGCCTTTGGTATGTGTCCCCTTAGCGGCCCCCTCGCTGTCATCCAGACTGATCCCGGCCCAGGCTTTCAGGCCCTCGTTGGTGACCCCACCCTCAAGTCCCACCACCTCCTCCTCGAAGTCGGCACCCAGAAGAATATTAACAAAAATCCTGTCGCCGAACATGCCATCGGAGAACTGCAAGCCAAGCTATTTAAGCTCCATCCCTCCGGCGGACCATTTTCATCCACATCCCTTGCCATTACGGCGGCCCACCTTAATGTCTGACTCCGTGCTCACAGGCTGTCCGCCCGCGAGATCCTCTTGCAGCGTGATCAATTTACCGGTGACCAACTCCCATTGGACGACACTGCGATCATCTCCACCCAACACGACCATCGCCTTGCTAACCACGCGACCAGCGCGTCTCACAGGGTCCGACAGGCCAACTACTTCCTTGTACCACGAATCGCACAAACCACTACAGTCGTCGACCACGACTCCGACTCCGATACCGAGTCCTTCAACGAGTTTTACCCTGCCAGGTCCCTGGCAGAGGAACCCACCAGCGCACCACCCCCCGTGGATACGTTTGGCCCACCGGTGGAGCCACTACCGGCCCCACAACCCTCCCCGGTTGTCCTGGACCCACCCTCCACCCAGCGACAGTGCCCTCACAGGGTGCGCAAACCACCCGAATATTACGGTTTCCAATGGAAACTCGCACCTGATGCATGCGTCCTGTGCACATGGCTCGCCCCATCCGACTCCATTGACTAACTGCGATTAACCACCCCCCCCCCCCCCCCCCCCCCCCCTACTCCTACCGCGAGTTAGTTAGTTGCGATATATACATACTGAGATTATAATCCCCCGTGGTGACTCCAGCCGCTAATGGCGAGACAAACCCCTTTTAGTGACTTTTAGTTTGATAAACTTAGGTGTATTACTTACTATTTTGAACTCTTTCTTCGTCTTGTTCTGGAACATTTCGATCTAATATGGAGGTGCAACCAGTATGCCCTATCATACCACCCCACACCGTCTGTTACCAACACCCCGATTAGCTTAGGGGATAACACATGTGTACCTACTCCCAACTATACCGAGTTCGACACCTAAGTGTCCCAACTGTTTTTTTGCACACACGATTATATCATTGCTCCATTGTTATTATAGTTGTATACTCCTATTTAGTGTGTTTATAGTTAGTTAAATTTCGTATGTACGCCTTACAGTTTACTTTACCCGATGTTTGTGTTGACTTTATTTGACTGTGGTGAATGGATGTCACCCTAGTTAGTAGTAGTTCCTGCCTCGCCTTCGGCACACAACCTGGGTAAAAAGATAAGTTACGCCAGCCGTTTAGGACCTACCGTCTGTCTGTCTCACATGGCCTGACGGTCGGCCTGACATACAGTGTGTCAGTACATGGTGCAGGGTGAGCACGTCAGCACACGACCGGTACCTGCCGACTGCACAGCTGCTGGTACCAGGGACGGATTATGGATTTTCTGGCCCCCCGGCAGTCGCAACTTACGGGCCCCTAACCCACCAATCCCCCCCCCCCCCCCCCCCCACGAAAACCAATTGCAAAAAATTTTGGACCCCGTTGGTAAAAAGTAATTATTATTTTTTCCAAAAAATTTACACCAAAAGACATCAATCAATTGTATATTTAGGTACGACTGACATTCTGACAGATTCTGAGAAATAATGTGTGACTTTGATTGATTGTGATATAATTTTGAAAATAATCGGCAAATCAATGAATTAGATACAAAAATTACTTAAAAAACGCATTTTGCCATCCTTTGTGACTACTGAACTCGTGAATGATTTCAGATAAATCTAATTGAAAAGAAAAGTAAATGTTAATAATTGTAATACAGTAATAAATTACTATTCATTCAAATCCAAATTTTTGCTAACGTTTTCCTTTAAACATTAGACTTTAAACATTTTTTTAAACACTTTAAACAGTATTTTAAACATTTTATGGGATATTGTGTATATCTCGGCGCGGCTTTAAGTAATTTAATTATGCAAAAAGAAAGAAACAAAATAAAATTTACTTCCGAAGAATCAGCGCAGTGATTAAAATAATTAAAATATTATTAACAATACAATAATGATTACGATACTACTGTATTATGAGCACTTAATACACTCATAATTAACGTACCAATCCAATGCAATATCATTGTTAAAATTGGATGGAAAGCCCTTTCGCTCAGCACATTGACCTCCTTCACTTGGCAACCACAGACAGCTACGCCGCTAGCCAGACAGCCAATATAATCAACTCGCCTTCACCCTATTGGTTGCCTGGCTAGCGGCATACAGTAGTAGCTGCGAGTCCAGTCTGGGTAGCCGAATCGAGGTAACATAGTAAATGCAACTCCTTGCTTATCCAACTACTTTTTTTTTAAACTATAGCCGTATATTTATTATTAAAGCTTGTAAAAACAGCTGATGCACATCAGATCGCATAGCAACCACCACCAACAACCAGACAAATATACACTGTTAAATTAATACTACAGTTAGTATATGATACTGTCTGACTGTCCTCCAAACTTGGAGGGTTGTTATCCACAGTCGCCTACGCCGGGTTGCAGTCGGCATTGCTGTGGATGATCGACTCCACGTCGCACCGAACCGGACGCCGCTTAGCTGATCGACAGCCGCGAAGGCACAGGAGGGCTGACCGCAAAAGGGCGAAACTCAACCTCCTGCGAACCCACACAACACACTCTGAATAGCGGACCTCGCGTTTGTCAGCCAGTTTCAACGCGAGACGCTTGATAAACTGTGTGGCTGACGGTGAAGCTCCACCAAACGCAGAGAATATAAGGGGAGTGAAGCTGGCGTGCTCCACCTCCCTCAACCGCTCTTCGTATTTGAGCCTCTTGCGAGACTCATGGTGTAGGTGGGATGCCGGAAGGGACATCGCGGCGTTGGTGTCCGCCAGCGGGTTGAAGACAGACACGTCGATGAACGTTTTCCGGAAACGGTTTCCCCAGAATCCGCTCACCGACACATCCAGCCTCGCCTGCTGGTCCGTCGATGTCGACCGATGGCTGAACGTCTCGCCCGATAGTGGCTGCAGAAGCGGTTCCACCCCGACATTGTGTGCCACTTCCGTCAGGGTATCGGCGACGAAATCGCGAATCTCGTTGTGCCGTATGGAGGGGAACCCTCCGGTGGGGCACGACAGCACGTGGGACGAAGTAAATCGCACCCCACAGGCACAACGAGACGGTAAATTTCGCGGCGTCCACCCGTAGCGGAGGCACAGGGAATCATGGAACCCTTCCTTATCGAGGTGAGTATCCTGTAAGGTCATAGGTTTACAGTTTAGCCAGGCTGAAGCTCCTTTCTCTCCCACTAGATCACACAGTTGCTGTTGATTCTGTGGCAGCTTACTGCACACTTCTTCCTTCTTTTCTTTGTTTGCAGCTGCTGTCACTATTTTGAGCGTCTTTATGATGTCGATCTGCTCTTCCCGAACTTCCGACATCGTATCTGCGGTGGCCCCTACGAACGGTTCGCAGACTCGGCGGGAGTTCTGGTATTGAGACTCGAGATCCCGAGGGACCGGGACATTCAGCCCCCCGTCGCGAACCGGCAGCGACAACAACTCTCGCTCCTCCGTCAGAATAACTGCCCGGTCGGTGAGGCGACAGAGAAACCGCCCTACAGACTCCTCAAGCTTCCCGAACTGCTCCGTCGCCCCCGGTACGACCCGCGCTATGTACCGCCACCGGCAGGCCAGCCCGAACGCTAGTCCCGCGTAGGCGCAGTGGGGATCCACCGCGGCTATATCTGCTAGCCGATCGACCTCGGCTGCGAACTCTGCGACCTTCTCTAAGAGGAACTGCCGACGGAACTCCTCAGTGCCAATGACGCCACCGAGAAGTTTACTTCCAACGATATTAATTGCAATGTTGGTGCCGGCGAACAACTCCTCCGCCTCCAGTAACCTGTCCGACTTCACCGTGAGGCAGTACTTGGTGGGGTAATACCCATAATGCGGCCCCCGCGCTGCGATGATGTCGAAGAACTTTCTGAGTTCGGTTAGACTCCCCGCTGCGTTCCCGTCATCCGCGAACCACCGCTGCTCCGTGGTGCACCCCTGTTCCAACTCGTTCACCAAAGGCATTCCCCCACACCCATACATGGCCATCGCTACGGGGTCCCCTTGAGTCGTTCCCTCCTCTGACAGTAAGGTTTCCCCACCCACGAAAAGCCGCGCCGGCTCGCTATAACAATTTGATACAATTGTGTGGAGTCCGGGACACACCACGCGGATATTATGAAGCGCCCCCTGGCGGTTGAGGGCGTTAAACGCGTTAGTGGCATCAACTTGGAGAACACCATCACAGTCATCACGGTCAAAGGCGTCGTTAAGGCTATGGACAGCGAACTCGATCCCTGACTTCTGTCCAAGGCACGGACCCGCCGCCAACTACTGGTTCACTCTCAAGTTAAATAATTACATGTTCTGGAATGAATATTTACAACATTGGCTTCTGCTATCCGTTGCCTACCATTTAAGGGCCCTTCTATTTTATTTCAATGGCATTCTCTAATCGTATCTGTCTATCAATGGTGCTATATGTGAGATATAAATATTTATTGAACAGCCAGAAATAAATAAATAAATTAGGTTGTTTTATCAGTCTGTCAGTGAGATAATGTGCTGTAAATTTCTCTCAACTTGCGGGCCCCTTCCAACTTACGGGCCCCCGGCAGCTGCCCCTGTTGCCCCCCCCCTTAATCCGTCCCTGGCTGGTACCGTAGCTGCACTGTGTTACCTACATCCTACCGTAGCAGCACTGCGTTACCTAGTTAGGGTCCGCTGCTATACGCTATTGTTCCGTTGCGTTTTGCGTTATATATATATATGATATTATATTATACGTACACGTCGCAGTCGCATTCACCTCGTTATTCCCGTTCACCCTTACCACGCGACTTCCCCGTCTTGCCTTACTTCTGGCGCATATTTAAACTTATAGTTATATCCCTACTGAGTCATGTCTAGCTAGTAATTTTTACTAGCTATAGTGTTTTTATTAAATATTTTTTTTTAATTTAATTTATACGTTTATTATCTATCTATAATCTTATTTAATACAAGGAAAGGCACTTACAATTAAAGTGTTCTAGAATGTTTTTTGTTGCTACAATAAGGTGATGAAAATCTTGTTCAGTTACTTTAGAATCATCTTTTATTGAGGGTAAATACGTTTTAATAAGTTTGAGTAGATCGTTGAAGGGACTTTCCTAATGCAGAAATCTCCACCTAAACTCTCCAAAGTGGTTTTGCATGAGATTCTTCGAAAAAACACACTTTTAAAAACACTAGCTACCTTAAAAAACACTAGCTACCATACAAAAAATCTTATTGTCAGAAGGTCAAATTTTTGTTCTAGAACAAAAACTTCACGATAATAGAAAGGACATTACAGCATTGTATTGGCCTGTACATTTTGCATTGTAGGCCTATTTGGTGTTATTGGTTACGTGGTATCCCATGACGGCATTAAGTAATGTCCACTAAGGGGACATTACTTAACGTCGTCATTGGATACCACGTAAACAATATGTGAAAATTTGCTTGACAGCCAGATAGGCCTACTGCATTACCAACCGGTAGGCGGGGTATAGCTATTAATAACCAGTAGGGCCTAGCTATATTATTATAACATGGCTCCAAACGCCACCATAAATATAAGCTAACTTATTTATAACATAATTTATGCCATTTTTACATTTATTTATACAGCATCTAATTTAATTTGTGCAGTTTCTATCACTTATAATGTATATGTACAATAATTTCGTAATGTTAAAATTTTGAAATAAAACTACATCCATACTTGTTGTAAGTTCTTCTGATCCTCGTGGCTTTATTTTCACTCACTCACTAACGTTCGTTCGTGTAACAAAGCCACTCGGATCATCACACTGTAAAGTGCTACTTTACACACAATTATGTAAATAGTTATTACCAAAGGCATCGTAATTATGACGGTCTTGCTTTTACTATTCCTCCTCGTCAATGCGGAATAAAAAATCGTTCAAAGGAATGTTTAACTATATTTTAGTAATTAATCAATATTTTAATTCTAGAATTTGAACAGCTAATGGAACCGATGTAGGCTTAAGGCCATGTAGTACAGGCTCCAGTCTATGACCCCGTAGGAATTTTATATATGACTCGGCTACCCTACATAGATGTTTAGTGCAGACTTGGCACAATTAAAAAAATTCGGGTAGATTTCACCAAATGGTTGCGCTCGGTTTGTAGGGGGTCTTAAACATAGCAACGGAGAAAATTGCCATAGCAACAGCTCTTATAGTAGATATTACGATTTCAAATTTATAGCAGATTAATATTTTGGATATGAAGATTTTAATGGCATATTTCGTTTTTTGAAAATACCATAGCAACCAGGCGAAAACGACCTTCAAATATAGCAATATTGACCATGTCTATAGCAACGGGCTTTATATTGCGTATTCAGTGGTCTTATCTTGATTGAATCGTAGTCTACCACGATTATATCACGTATAAGGAATAATATGCATTCTTTTCAGTTTCTAGTTGCCATAGCAACGAGTAACCTTGACTAAAAACAAGCTACATATTAGCCGCAGCGTTTTTAAATCAACCTCTACCCCATTATATCGAGTATAAGGAAAAATATGCAACATGTTACTTTCTAGATGCCATGGCAACGCGTCAGAATTGTTAATAAAGTGTCTTTAATATCTGTTAGCCGTTTACACTATGTAAATTAATCACAATTATAACATTCTTAACATTCTTAACATTAAATTGTGACAAGAATCGCAATTCAGTGCACATAACACCGTTACGCCTACAAGAACATCGCTGCTTCAAGCAGTCTTTCTGAGAGGCACGGCACATGTATTTACTAGTGAATCAGGAATTGGTGAAAGGTATTTATTGGGCAACAACATTCCATTTGCAACAGTATTCCAACCAAAATCTAATACAATTAGATTTATTACTGAGTCATTGCATAATGATGCAATCTTATTTATTATGTAGAGACATGATAGATGAGCTGTAGATGAGCTGCAAAGCCAATGGTGGGTCATGTGCGCCAGAGTAGGTATGGTCCTCTGGCTGGTCCTCACGGCGAAAGCAATGTCCTGCAAAGCGGAGGCGACTTTGTTCTAGTGTCAAGCTTGGGGGAACTAATGAAACACCTCCAATGTTATATAGTGTCTGGTTGGAGATGTGTGCATTGTACTTGACACAATGAACCCGGCGTGAGCAAACTTGTGAATGTGCCATCCAGAGATGTAGTGTTCTCAGCAGTTAGAGCCCAGCATGGACTCCCATAGAGGAGTACTGGAACTACTGCTGCTCTAAATAATCGGACCTTAAGTTTCCGATTAATTCTCGGTGACTTCCAAATCCTGGAAAGCCTATTCAAGGCTGCCCATGCCTTTCCCTTACGTATTCGAAGGTCCTCACCTTGTTAGCGGATTCAATTCCTCTAACCACCCCATAAAGTTGGGAAAACGGCACCTTTAAGCAATATTGGGAAGCACGAGGTTGATTGCCAATTAACCTCGTGTCACCCCTAATAAACGGGGACGACAAACCCCAAAGGGCCGCACACAGAGAGAGGTTAGAGGTTAAACCTCCGGGAGGGGAAAGTAACAGCAGTGGGGGGGGGGGGGGGGGGGGAAACACTCCCACAGAATTGAGGGCGAGAATTAGGTTATCAACCAATGGGGGGACAGCAAGGCATCAGCTAAGTAACAGGCCAACGTAGTGTAGTATATTACCGGTTGGTGTTTCAATCATATATTCAGTTTACTCAGTTAGTTTAGTCAGTCAGTTAGGGCAGTACGGTAACACTTTATCACCGTCACCACCGGTACCAATCGTATATTCAGTCTACTCATACTTCAAATGTGCTATCTGTTTATTCATTTACTCGATACTATATTTTATATCCATCAATAACATCGGAACGACAACTAACCCTTTTCACTCACGGCGGGGAGGCGTAGATAAACTAAAAACCGGTCGGGATCCACTGATCCCGTCACAGTGATAAAGTTACCCATCCACCCTACTATCAAAACTGTGACTGCCAGCCACCGATAAAAGATGAGCCAAGAAGGAGAAACGACACCGCCGCGGACCCCAGACGATACAAACGAAACGATCCGCGAGGCCGCGACACGACGGTATCGACCCACGACGCCGGGATCGTCGACTACGAACGACCCGATAGCCCAGGCGGAGGGCGGCCGTCTACCAGAGAGGGAGGAAGAGTCGATGCACGAGGGCGCACGACGTACCGATGTCGCCGACCAGCCACAGGCCAAGGGCGACGGACGGCCCACCGGAACGGCGACGGTGGGGGCCGCCGGTACGACGCCGAATGAGGAGAGAAAGAGGGGATGTCGGTGACGAGGACGTCGGAGTTAGCGACCGGCTCCGACGGGTCTACAACGCGACGAGGAAACAGATAAAGGAAGCTAAGGAGGGAGCAAAACTGGACCAGGTGAAACTAGATCAGCGACTAGGTGAGTCAAACAAGCATTTTAACTATCTAGTTCGCTTTGGGTGTGGAGAGTTGGCGGGTGAAAGAGCGAGAGGGGTCGCTACCGAACTGTTCGAGTTGTGGCAGTCTAGGGGTATGGAGCCTGGTGTAGTGTACATAGGGCCATACTTAGTGGATGCCATGGGAATTAAGTTAGTGGGTTGGGCGGGACCGCACAAGCGCGAATCCGAGGTTAACCCCGAGGATTCGAACTCGTCGGTCGGCGAGAACCCCAGAAAGCGGGGGAAAGTTAGCAGGACAGGGAGGCGGCGGGAGTCCGTCGTAACCGATAAGTCCGCTACATCCTCCGCGAAAGAAAGACGGATGTTAGAAATAGATCTGGCATGTCAGCTCGATCTGGTGGCGTTGGACCAGAGAGAATTAGAGAGGCAGTTGGAAGAGGGGAGTGCGTTACTAGAGAGAGAGAGAGAGTTGGCGAGAGAGAATAAAGAGAGAGCTGAGAGGGTCGCGAGGAACCTTAGAGAGAGTGAGGAGAGAGATACAAGGGAGCGCAAAGAGCTAGAGGCGAGAGAGGCAGCGAGAATTGAGAGAGAAACAATGGAGCGCAAAGAGCTAGAGGCGAGAGAGGCAGCGAGAATTGAGAGAGAAACAAGGGAGCGCAAAGAGCTAGAGGCGAGAGAGGCAGCGAGAATTGAGAGAGAAACAAGGGAGTGCAAAGAAAGGATTGCGAGGGAGGCAAAGTTGGCCGATCAGAGTTTACAAGAGGATGGAGAGAGGGACAGAGCGGGAAAACGTGTGCGGGATGACATGCACGCCCGGTTGAGGGGGCTTATGCAGTATCAGGCGAAACAGAAGCGCTGACTAGAACTGGCGCAGATGGGGCTGTCAGAGAGCGAGGCTGGCTCGGGTAGTGTTTACGAGGAGCCAGAAGTTATGGAAACATTTATTAATACCCCACTTGCAGGGACTGGACGACAGACCCAAGACTGGTGTGACCTTACGGGCAGGGGGGGGGGGGGGGGGCTAATAATAATAATACTGTAGAAAACGTTAATATTAATAGTACCGTAGTGGATAACCCTAATCAAACCTTTATTGCAGGAAACAATATTTTGCCCGATAGTAGTAATTTAAATCTAAACGATTCTAACATAAACGTATATAGCAACCCCAATAATTCAAATAATGTAGATTCGAATTTACAAAATAATCCAAATAATTTAAATAATAATCTAAACCCGAATATACAAAATAATTCAAACAATCTTAATTCGAACGACCAAAATAATCCCGTTTCTAATTAAGGTGTGCAAAATAATTTAATTGATTTAGAAGATAATATTGATAATGGTGCTATTAATATAAACGTGGCGGACGCGGGTGGCCCAGCAAATGAGGGCCTGGTAGGCCACGCAGTTAGTAGGCAGGGAGCAACGGGGGTGAGAAACCCCAATGAGAGCCTGGTAGGCCACGTAGTCAGTAGGCAGGGAGCAACGGGGGTGAGAAACCCCAATGAGGGCCTGGTAGGCCACGTAGTCAGTAGGCAGGGAGCAACGGGGGTGAGAAACCCGAATGATAGCCTGGTAGGCCATGTAATCAGTATGCAGGGAGTGGTGGGGTTGAGTCAACCCGAGGGGGGCCTGGTAGGCCACACAGCAGTAGAGGGAGAGGCGGGGGTGAATAGACCCAGCCGCAGAGGGGGGGGGGGGGGGGGGGGGGCAGAGAGTGTCCCACAGGCGTCGGCGGATAATGCGCGGGGCGAATCAGGTGAACCGCAGCACCCGGCGATGGAGAATAGTAGGGGGATTACGAGTATCCCCAGCGGCCTGCGACCGAGTAGAGAGAGAGAGGTTAACGTCGCGAGAGGGCGAGTGACGAGAAGTCTAGCCCAATCAGAAGAGGGAAGAAGAACAGTGGAGTTTAACCGGGAGGTCGATGAGAGATCTCACGAACGGGGATACTGCACTGCAGAGAGAAGAAGGGAAGAGAGTAGAAGAAGTGTCGTCGCGAACGACAGGAGAGCGAGGACGGATAGCGAGCCGTCGGTAGTAGAGATGGAAACGGAGAGTCGGTGGGGTCGAACTCCGGGAGCTTGCCGTCGTCCCGGGGAGACACGATCTGACAAGGCATACTACGCGCCGAGAGAGGGGTACAGGGTGTACCGGTACGAGGGCGAGAACAGGAGAGGGGATCGAAGAGAAACTTCCCGATGGGATATACCTACCGATCGAGAATACGGTAGCCGCGGGGAGGATTATTCGAGAAGGTTAAACTTCGATCCCGAGCGACACATACAGACTGCAGGACATACTGTAGGCCTTACTGCACATACTATAGGCCATGCTGGGAGAGATAATGTAGGCGATAGGGCAGCGCGGACAATGGGATTAAACCCGGAAGTCGCGGAGTACATACCGGTAGGTAGGCCAGAAGTGGATAGGCCTATACCGGTACCAGCACAGCAGTATGACTATAGCACACAGGGACATAACATATATCCAGGGGAGGGAAGAGTTATTGCGGATAGGTGCATGGGCCCCAACATATTAACATCAACCCCAGTACCGAACATACCGGTGGGGGGGGGGGGGGGGGGGGGGGCAGGGTGACATTCCCCCATCACAATATCAACAATATACCCCAGTAGGAATAAGAACATCGAACCCCCTGGACGAGAACAGATCGTGCGACACCGAAATATGGAGGGGGCCGCTACCCCCAATGATATATCCGACGCAGAGAAAGGCAGCAGATAGGACGGGCGGACCGCACCCAACAGGAGAATCTATACAACATCCATCGAACCCATTAGAAGCACAAGCGATGGGAATGGCTACATTGATCGATGCATTAAAAACCAGGATCGAGTTACCACCCGTAGAACCATTTAAGTTCGATGGAAGTAGGCCGCATGTATAGCAATGAAATACTGACTAAGAACCTGACGCATACAGGAGGCCCAGCATACGACATCGTGAGGCAATACCAGGGCATCGAGGGCGGCTTCACGACAGCTTGGCGGGCGCTAGACAGGGAGAACGGGCACCCGGCCAAGATCATCCGGCAGACCCTGAGGGGTATAACATCGGGTGGCCTACAGGATAACCCCGTTAGCATAAAGACATTTGCGAACAAAGTCGAGAAGGCATTAATTGTGTTGAAGACGTTAGACGCGCCATACAAACTCAACGCATCTAATAATATCACCACGATAGCGCAGGCACTGCCGATCTGGCTGCGCAATAAGTGGAGGAAAATCGCTTTCTCCACCCGAGAGAAGAAGGGTGCGGAACCAGGCCTAGAGGAAATGTCGAACTTCCACAACTACGAAGCTGAGTTGATCACGGACCCAGTCTATAGCGAGGATAGTCTGGGAAATGTGCCGAGGGCCGAATACAACAGGCCAAAACCAGAGCACAATGCGGCAAACGCATTACCAAAACTAAGACAATCCCTACCATACACGGCGACACAGGGGACTGCCAGTCCACAGATAGCTGGGAGTGGGGCCAGACCGTGGCATGAACAGGGACAAAATAACAACACGAACAAACATAATCCCAAGATGCCCAGTAGGCCAAACCCAAATAACCAAAACGCTAAATCGGTAGACATGAACCTACGCGCAATACGTGTAGGGCTGTATAGGGAACATTACAACCCGGGATACGAATGTCAATTGCACAAAGACGGAACCCATAAGACCATGGACTGTAAGCATTGGCAGGCGTTACCCGAACAAGATCGGAAAACCTATGCGGATAAGAATGCAATCTGTCACCGATGCGTGGTAGGAGGACACAAGGTTGAAGAGTGTAAGGAGACACCGATTAAGTTCGGTCAAGGCAAAGGACAGACAATGGCGACAAGCACCGTAGGGGCGAAGAAGAGAGGAACGGTACTACTCAGGGTAGTACCAGTGAGGGTGATCAGAGAAGGCGGTCTATCAGTAACTACGCTGATGCTGGTCGACAGTGGAGCAGCCTTCACATTGGTCGAGAATTGGGTGGCCGAGGAGATAGGACTAAGGACGAGGCCAAGTAGGATGGCGGTAACAACCATCTCCAGCAAAGATGAGGTCCTGGAGATGAGAACTGGACGGTGCGGGATAGCAGCGATAGCACCGGGATGCGATTATGGGGCGACCATCGACCCCATCCAGGTGATAGAATCGATAAATATTAACGCCAGGCGACCAACCAACATCGAGGTCGAACAATACAAATTCCTGGATAGCATCGATTTCTCAATACCAGAGGTGGATGTCGGGAAGGTATCCATTATAGTGGGAATGGACTGCCCGACCGCCCACGGGAGAATGCAGACGGTCTTCGGTGAAGACAAACAGCGTGACCCGGTGGCAATCTTAACACCATTCAGGTGGACGCTAAGTGGCCCAATCAAAACCAAGTTACCGTTTAGGATGTCGGAGACATCCGGGTGCATGTTCGCGGGAACTATGCGGGAGATGGAAGACGAAGGAGCGGAGGAGCAGCTTAGGAGACTGCTTAGACAGGATTTTGAGGGATTGAAAGAGACCGGGGTCGGAACCTCGGTAGAAGATAAGCAGGCTTTACAAAGCGTAAAGGAGTCGATGACATGCGAAGAGGGGCGGTATACCATAGGGATGGTATGGAAACAGCCAAAACTACCGCTACCCGACAAGAAAAGAATGGTACTCACGAGGCTTCGCAAGTTGAAGCAAACGCTAAAACGGAGCCCCGAAAAGAATGAGTACATTCATAAGACGATTAGGAAGTATGTCGAGAAAGGATGGGCCGTGGAGTTACCGGTCGACGAACTGAACACGGACAGGACCTACTACCTACCACTTCACGTGGCTCTAGATCCGAAGAAAGGTAAACTGCGGATGGTAGTTGATGCATCGGCTAAGACCAACGGCAAATGCCTAAACGATTATCTGTTAGAGGGTCCCAATATCTACAACTCAGGGATCGGGTGACAGATTGCGCTCAGATTCAGAAACGGGAAACACGCCTTCACATGCGACATTGAAGGCATGTTCAACCAAGTCCGTGTAACGTAGGAGGATAGTGACAGCCAGCGCTTCCTATGGTACAACGGCGACGAGGAACGTTCGACAATACCGATGTACAAGATGGTGGTGCAGAATATGGGGGCCAAGTCGTCCTCATTTACGACAACTGTGGCTGTGAGAGATACAGTAGAGGGGAAAGAGGAGAGATACAGCGCCAAAGCTGTCGATATGATTCGAGGCGGCTTCTATGTAGATGACGGGATAGAGTCTGGAAACACGGTTAAAGAACTACTGGATACAGGGCGCGAGGTTCGCGACATCCTGAAAGGATCCGGGTTTAACCTGACCAAGTTCCAGTCCAGCTCGGAAGAGTTTATGAGAGCCATAGAGGACAGGAGGCCAGAATCAACGATGGATAATCCCACGACAGCCAAGGGAAAGGACATGGTGAACAAGAGGGTAGAGTCCCAACAGAAGGCACTAGGGATCGTGTGGAACCGAGAGACAGACGAGTTCAAGTACCAGCTGACCCAGGAGGGCGCGAACATCCACACAAAGAGGGGCTATGTATCATACATAGCGAGGATTATCGATCCCCTAGGCCTAGCATGCCCATTATTAGTCACGGGGAGACAAATACTTAAGAAAGTATATAAGCTAAAGGACGAGTGGGATACAGAGGTCCCGGGAGAGATCAGCAAGCAGTGGAGCAAGTGGACTGAGAGTTTAGAACGGATGGGGACATACAGCATGCCATGCGTGTATTTCCCGGATGGGGACATGACGAATCTGGACCTACACATGTTCTCCGATGCATCATTGGAAGCATACGGAGCAGCACTCTACCTAGTACAACGAGAGGGGGCTCATAAGCCAAGACTTGCATTCAGCAAAGCAAAGTCGACGCCGCCAGATTCAGCATCGGTCCCGAAACTCGAGTTGACAGCAGCGAGGTTAGGAGTAAGGGCCACAGCCTACTTGATGGACACTATTCCCAACACTACTGGACGGACTCCATGGTAGTGCTTGGTTGGCTACACAATGAGAAGACGAGATGCCCTATATTCGTCGCAAACAGGGTGGACGAAATAAGGGCGACGACGGAGTTGGAAAGGTGGCACTACTGCCCAACGGACGAGAACCCAGCGGACTTGTTATCGAGGGGCGTGGCACGCCACACTTTCTTAAAGAAGGAAGTATTGTGGCAGCACGGACCACAGTTCCTGAACAATAGGACGGCCTGGCCACCGATGAAGAAGGTGGACCCGGGCTCAGAGGAAATACCAGTAGAGGAAGAGGGAGAAGACTCAGAGGGTGAGGGGATGTATAGTCAGATGGCGAGGGAGATCAGAGAGGTGCAACCAAAATTAGAAGAACCAGGCGACAACCCGACGGACAAACTCCTCAGCTACAGCTCAAGTTGGTACAAGACCAAGAAGTTAGTGGCGTATTGGAGAGCCTTCGGGGATTTCCTCAAGGGAGTCGGCAAAGACACAAAAAATAAACCAAACATCGATCTGGAGGGAGCGGCCAAGGCTGTCATCCGTTACGAACAGAGAAAGAACTACGGCGACGAGGTGGAACGTGTCGGTAAACAGCAGCATCTCCGACGGGACAGTGAGCTGATCGCGTTGTCGCCACAACTCAATGACGATGGGATCTTAGTAATGAATTCCAGAGTGCTAAATAACAACAGCATCATTATTCCGCCGAAACCCATCATCATCCCTAATAGATCGCCGATAGTGCACCAGATCATTTGGGACTCCCACAAGTCGATATTGCACGGGGGCACCAACCGAACCCTCACGGAGATACGAAGGACCTTTTGGGTCAAACAGTTAAGGAAGTAGGTAAAGGCGGTAGTGGGGCAGTGCCAGACCTGCTGACGGACGAAGAAGGAGTGGGCCATACAGGAGATGGCGCCACTACCGGCCAGTAGGGTGAGACAGCACGACCCGCCATTCACGCACTGCGGTGTGGATATGTTCGGGCCGATAAAAATCAAGGTGATGCGGCACACGGAGAAGTGCTATGGCATTATCTTCGTATGTAACAACACGCGGGCGGTAGGGATAGAACTCGCCAAGACGCAACCGCATCGGCATTCATCAATGCCCTAGAGAGGTTCAGAGACCGCAAAGGTGGGACATTCGCAGTAATATACTCCGACAACGGAACCAACTTTGTGGGGGCGGAGAACGAGCTGGCAGAGGCCTTGGACATCCTGGAAGGGGAGGAAGTCAGGGCAGCCATGAGAAGATGACAGGTGAAGTGGGAGAGGAGGACCCCGTATGCTCCGCATACCCTAGGATGCGTCGAGAGACTCGTGGGTAGTTCCAAGCGTCTGATGACGAAGTTGATGAACACCCACATGGTAACAGAAGATGTACTAAGGACGGTACTGGCAAAGTGCGAGGGTATCATTAATAGCAGACGGCTATATCCAGAAAATGATCACCCAGAGTCATTAGATGTGCTGACGCCCAGTCACTTTCTAATGGAGAGGCCGGCGACCATCAACATGCGGGGTGTAGACCCAGATGATATACACTCCCGACAGAGTTGGAAAGTCGCTAAGGCGATAAGCGCGGAGTACTGGAAGAGGTGGGTCGAGGAATATCTACCCACTCTTCATAGGAGGAGCAAGTGGAGAAATACCACTTGGGAGTTGAAGGAGGGTGATCTGGTGATCATCACGGACGACACCATCATCAACAACCAATGGAGATTGGCGAGAGTTGTGGGCACTTACTCCGACGAGGACGGAAGAGTCCGATCGGTAGAAGTGTGGATAGGTGGCAAGATAGGAGCGAAAGATAGGAAGACCTACAGGAGGGCTCTAGGAAAGTGTTGCCTACTAGAAGGCGCACCGTAGTGTTTAGTCGTCCAAATATTGGACTAAGGGGGGTGGGATTGTGGGCGAGACGCCCTTCCCACACATAAAATAAAATAAAAATAATAAAAATAATAGAGAAAGAAAATAAGAGAAAGGAAAGTAATAGTACATAGCAAGTACGTAGTAAGTAAGTAGGCAGATAGAAGTTTGTTAGAGAGCTAGTAGGAGTAGTAGGAGGGTACGTAGTACCGCTAGAGGAGTTAGTTAGTAGTAAGAGAGTATGTATAATACCGTTAGAGGAGCTAGTTAGTGTGTTTGTAAGAGTTAGTAGAAGTTAGCTAGAGTGTTAGTAGTAGTTAATAAGAAGTCAGTAGTAGTAAGAAGTTAGTAAGTAGTAAGAAGTAAGAGGAAGTTAGTTAGAGA
Source organism: Nemertoderma westbladi (assembly GCA_032718475.1). Classification (NCBI taxonomy): domain Eukaryota; kingdom Metazoa; phylum Xenacoelomorpha; order Nemertodermatida; family Nemertodermatidae; genus Nemertoderma; species Nemertoderma westbladi. The sequence goes on along the minus strand of JAUCBJ010002663.1, from coordinate 23,985 downwards.
TCAGGGAGTGTGGTATAGAGACGACATACCACGGGAGTAAGAGGGTACGTAGTACCGCTAGAGTAGAAGCACAGGGAGTGTGGTATAGAGACAACATACCACAGGAGTAAGAGGGTACGTAGTACCGTTAGAGTAGAAGCATAGGGAGTGTGGTATAGAGACATACCACGGGAGTAAGAGGGTACATAGTACCGTTAGAGGTAGAGAGTTAGTTTGAGTTAGTAGAATTAGAGAGTTAGTAGAGTTTGAGTTAGTAGAATTAGAGAGTTAGTAGAGTTTGAGTTAGTAGAATTAGTGAAGTTAATAGTTAGTAAGAAGTTAGCAAGAGAGTTATGTAGTGAGAAGTAAGTAGAGAGGTAAGTACAAAACGACAGCACAGGATAGGGGCAAATGTAGATAAAACAAGTAAAATTTAAGAATATTAGGACCACCCCCAAACTACAGAAGAGCCTTCAAGGGGGCCTTCGAAGGTCTGGTAGACCACCCGGGGCTGAAGGGCGAGTCGGTGTAATAGAACAGCCGGCATCTAGTAGACAGGGAGGTGGATACACATAACAGAGGTAGCAGAAGTTGGAAGCGGAGAGACTTGAAGGGAAGCGACTGGAAGAAGTCGCCAGGCGAGAAAGGTGGAGAGAGAGTAGTGAGTAGTAGGAATGAAACGCGTTATGTAGACGAGCACATAATATAATATATATAATAACAATTATAATCCTATAATAATTATATAATAATTCGTATATATATTATACACTCATACAGTATGTACCGTAGTCAAGTACAGCCTTTTCCAATTAGCTACTGGGACTGGGGATTAATTGACTAGGGTGACAGAATGGGACTTGGATGGCTCCCACCAACATGAGCGCTCATGTGTGGGGCCCGATAAGTGTGCAAGGGATGAAAGCGAGAAGGGGAATCGGGGGGAAGAATGGAGAGGAGGTTTTGACAGGATGAGGGAAAGTGAGAGGAGTGCGATTCGGGTGTGGGGAGCGAGTAAGATGGAGTAGAGAGGAGTTAAAGTTGAGTAGTAAGGAGAGTTAAAAATTGTGTGAGAGGAATGCACAATTGTCTCAAGCAGAGACGCCAGACGTCTTGGTGCAGCATAGATAAGGGCTGCACCAGGAGAGGGTAATGAAAAATATCATACCCAGAGGGAGCGGCCTGGAAAGCCGGCTCCGAGAAAAATAACTCCACCCCACACCCGATAGTAGATCGGGATCCAGCGGAATTGAAGCGCACTTGAGGTGGATGCTATCTTCTCACCGGGAAGATAGCATGGGGGGAGTGTTAGCGGATTCAATTCCGCTAACCACCTCATAAAGTTGGGAAAACGGCACCTTTAAGCAATATTGGGAAGCACGAGGTTGATTGCCAATTAACCTTGTGTCACCCCCAATAAACGGGGACGACAAACCCCAAAGGGCCGCACACAGAGAGAGGTTAGAGGTTAAACCTCCGGGAGGGGAAAGTAACAGCAGTGGGGGGGAAACACTCCCACAGAGTTGAGGGCGAGAATTAGGTTATCAACCAATGGGGGGACAGCAAGGCATCGGCTAAGTAACAGGTCAACGTAGTGTAGTATATTACCGGTTGGTGTTTCAATCATATATTCAGTTTACTCAGTTAGTTTAATCAGTCAGTTAGGGCAGTACGGTAACACTTTATCACTGTCACCACCGTTACCAATCATATATTCAGTCTACTCATACTTCAACTGTGCTATCTGTTTATTCCTTTACTCGATACTATATTTTATATCCATCAATAACATCGGAACGACAACTAACCCTTTTCACTCACAGCGGGGACACGTAGATAAACTAAAAACCGGTCGGGATCCACTGATCTCGTCACACACCTGACTTCCAGATCCATCCTTTGAGCTTATGCTCATCCGGTCAGAGACTTGTTGAGGACTTTCAAAGTCCTCAAAGTCCTTTCAAAGACTTTCAAATGAGCTGAGGAGCCGTTGGGCTCCCTCTAGCGAGTTGTTATTTAGCACTTTACAACTTTAGAGGACATTACAGCATTGCATTAGCCTGCACATTTAGTATCGTATTTGGTGTTATTCTTTACGTGGTAACCCATGACGGCGTTAAGTAATGTCCACTAAGGGGACATTACTTAACGCCGTCATTGGATACCATGTAAACAATAGGTGGAAATTTGCCTGACAGCCAGATAGGCCTACTGCATTACCTACCGGTAGGCGGGGTATAGCTATTAATAACCAGTAGGGCCTAGCTATATTATTATAACATGGCTCCAAACGCCGCGATAAATATAAGCTAACTTATTTATAACATTTATTTATACAGCAACTAATATAATTTGTGCAGTTTCTATCACTTATAATATATATACAATCATTTCTGAATGTTAAAATTTTGGAGTAAAACTACATACATACTTGTTGCAAAGTACTTTAAAGTGTTCCGATCCTCGTGGCTTTATTATCACTCACTCACTAACGTTCGTTCGTGTAACAAAGCCACTCGGATCTCATACCGGTACTAGAACAAACATAACGACGTTTTATAGCGCCAAACATCCGCTCAACAATGGAACGTTCGGACTTGTGCATCTTGTTGAAAGCGTAGTCAGCGTTTTCAATCCAATCCAGAAGTTTTAAAGATGCGCGAATCATGAACCGATCCCGGCCACTGGGAAACTACACTTGTTGAACTCGGAATTAAAGAAATGAAAAAATTACTCTTTCGAGGAAATGTGGAAATGTATAAGGGAGACAAACAATACTTTCTTCATGTAAAACATTACTGTAGTTTTCTTTGAAATATTCACTTTAGGTTAGAAGTTAAACCTAACAAAGTTATTGCAAATTTGAGTTAAATTCTGCAGCATTGTTTAATTAAATAATACTAGCTACTACACTAGCTACTACTTTGTGAGTGAAGGGGATATTCCAGAATTTAATCAAATATTCAACCAAACATTTTATTAAACTACCTATTGGACCAAAGTATCCTACAACTAAACATTTTTAGTGCTAAATGTATCATTTATTACCAGCGTAATTAATTACTGATGTAGAATAAATAATGCGAAATCAACAGATTTAACTTTCAGATCGTTGATTGGATATTTACTTTATAGTCCGTAAATGCGGATATTAAAGTCTTTATTGTCCGCACTTATGCGAACAATAAAGGTGATATGTTAAAGAAAATTATATTTTTAGAAATGTCGACTACTACAGTACAGGCCACCAGAAAAAGCAGATTTCATCCAATGTGATCACATGTGAACACATTTGTTCAAGTCATCTGATTGGCAGGTTATGGCGAGTTATCTTCTAGATCACACAGCAGGAGGCTAACTTGCTGGGACCGACAAAGGCTTAGAGTGCAGTGTGCCTGTATGTCTGATATCAGGTAGAAGAGAGAGCCCCCAGGGCGTAACATTGCGGACATGGGCTGTATTGGTAGAGAGAGAACTACATACAAGACCACATGGAGGTTCATGGAGTGTATGGGAGTGGATGGGTATATGGATAGAGGAGCCTAGACCATTGAATAATTAATTTAGTGCAGGGAGATGTCGCGCCATTAGTCTGACACCGAGAGGGCACAGAGAAACACCAGAAGATGCCTTAACATCACTAACTATGGGCCTGCCTACTAGACACTATTAACCGCACACTATAAAGGTAAACAAAATCCTTATCGCATTTCCAGCTGCAGTGAGTGACAGTTCGCGGCAAACTACAGAAAGTTTCCAGATTACTAAGCATTTCAAAAGTATTCAATTGTATCCTTTGGCGAAAAAATTTTGGTTGTTGCCAATTCAATTATGTTCAATTATGTTCAATTGTCCCGTTCAACAACATTACATTACACTGGTTGTGAGCGGATTCAATTCCGCCTCATTACCCCCACAAAGTTGGGAAGTGGCGCCCTTTTCAGCAATATTGGAGATACGAGATTGATAACAACCAATCTCGTATCACACCCAATAACGGGGATAACACGAACTCCAAAAGCCACACAAAGGGAGGTTAGAGGTCAAGCCACCTTGAGAGGGAAGATAAGCAACAGGGGCCAACAGGGGAGGGAAGCACTCCCACAGAGGTGAGAGGCGTGAAGTAGGTTATCAACCAATAGGAGCGGGGAAAGGCATCCACTGGACAAAGGCCATAGTAATGTAGGAATGATTAGATATATTACCAATGTGTTGAGATAGCAATTCAGTTATTCCAGTCATTAGTTGAGTCAGACCGGTGACATCTTGCACCGTCACCATCACTACATATTACATATATTATCACTACCGGTACACTGTTATTCCGTCATTATCTATCAACTGTGCTGTTATTTACTATTCAGTTATTCAATTATCAATACGAACATCAAAGCGATAACAGCAAACTGCTATTTTATCTCAATATCACAGTGACGCGCAGTCTGACAACCGGTCGGGATCCCTTGATCCCGTCACACTGGTACACATTTGATAAAATGTGTTCACAATTGTGTCACAAATATCACAATCTGCGTTTTCTGGTGGCCTAGCTGTACTGTAATGATTAGGCCTACAACACCTCACATAATACTTTATTGGTTGTACCAGAATGCACCACCACCCTAGTGGATTTTATTTCCCTCCAACAATAGTACAGTAGTTTAGTTATACTGTAGGCCTATACTGTATCTCTACATTCGTCCCAAAAGTGTTACGAATAGAAACACCACAGTCACAAGGGTCGACATTGCTGTGACGTCATCTGTTCCGCTATCCGTTATTGTAGAGGAAGTGTAAACCTCCGTTGTCTCTACCGCGGTAGTTATGTCGTCACTTTTCCATTGTGCGCGAGGGCAAGCACCATCACAGCAGTCGAGTTGACACTCGTCAACTATATCTGTAAGGTCGGTTTGCATTGCTTTAACAATGGATATTCTTCCATACAAATATCGATCTACTTCCCTCACATTAGCCTCTGGGAGTACAACGTTCCACATGTAATAGCAGGCATCCTCTATGAGAGGTACACATCCGCCTTCAGGTTCGCACCGCCACTCTACGTATTCTATAGAGATTTCGGCATCGTACTCTGACGAGTATCCCCTCGATCTGAATTCGTACGTTCGACAAACATGACAATTGGTTTGAATTTGAGAGACTTTAAAGAGCTCATTACTCTCAGAATATATTGTCGCCAAACCTTCGATATATTTCTGAAGATCTCCGTTTTCAGAGGACATGGTCCAATTTTGACCCCATGGACATGTAAAGCCGCAGACGAGGGTCAAGTGTAATGAAACAAAAAAGATGAGGAACATTATACTGTATGATACCGGTCCAACCTGGCTGGCAGTGTGACCCATTAAATTTGACCAGCATTAATTGGATCACTATTGATCAATCCTGCAGTTGTTGCTGTATAAAATAAATACGTAGGAACATCGCATAAGTTGTGAGAATTATTATGTTATTGAATTGACTTCATGTAATGGGTATTGATAGAGGTGTGGTTGGACTTTCAAAGGTGTGTGGGGTGAGTTCCAACTGTGAGCCAACAGAGGAAGGTTATAATTATACAAAGGCCGTTTTCCAAATTCGTGTAGGAAACCAATAATTATGCCTGCTAATAATTACTCTACACTACACAGTCACTGTCAGTGGCCTTGGTATCATTGTCACAATTCTGCTTGTACGTGAGAATATCACGCACAAGTTTTATTCACTAAAATTCATATAATGTTATTCGATACAAATTTTGGAAAGTATCTCTTTTGTCAATATTCTCACGAAAATCACTATGAGTTTAGCTTGGAGTTTCAATGGAGTTTCTCCCACTAGTATCCATAGCAACTAGAAAAAAAATTGTATTACTCGTAAGCGAAAATATTAATTGTTCTCAAAAATTTACACCATGTCTTTGAACATAGTGTCGTTATTCTGGTACAGGTTCCACCCCCAAGATAATAAAATAATATGATGAATTTCGTTATAAATAGCTGAGATAATGGGCGTTCGAAAGTTGCATGGTTTTGAATCTACGCGAATATATTTTATTCTATTTAATAAATACCGATACCCAAAATTCAGGAACAATATAATATTTTTTTATCGTAGTTACAGTATGTTAGTGCTAGCACGATAACACATCAGTCATTTACTTGTTCCTGGACATCTATCTACTGTATTATAGACCAACAATAAAGTAGATATGCATCACTACCACCAAATACTGTAGGCCTACTGACATGTTATATAATTCGTTGTAATAATACTGAGAACGCAGGCCTACAGTTATGCACATTATATTGCTTATGTTATGTGTAGCTTATGGGGGTTGAGATCAATGAGTTACATTCCACGAATATACAGTAACATCACAATGTTAAGATGATCACATCGACCACCTCCAACGTTTAGCGCATCGCAACGTAACTACAGAAGATGTTTACAATGTTTTAAGAAGCCTTACAAATCAATAAAATAATTGAATTGGTTAGAGGATGCGGAAGGGTTGAAGTAACCTACATAATATAATATAATATAATATGTGAAGTTTGTCTTTAAACCCTTGAAGGTGACAGTGAACGTGGGTGGACTGACAGGGTTGGACAAACCGGTTATGAATAAAACAAACTTTCGAAGTATTTTTACACAATCAGCACCTACAACCGGCACTCACCCCACTGTCCCTGTCACCCAGCGGAAGCTGCTTACGCACTCTGTAGACTCCGTACAGGGAGCCATTTCATCAGAGAGCCTAGGCCTCAAACGTCATCGAAAAGGAATTCCTAGTTTCGGGACTACCTGCCCTGCACCTGCCCCACCTGCTCACCCATTTATTATTAAAGAACATTTTGGAAATTTATTAATTTAATTAATTTAATTAAATTATGGGTGAGAGTTATAATAATAAAGCCGTGAGGACCAGCCCAACCTGGTCCCTTGGCATTGGCAGTCTCATGGGGAGAAAAGTTGCACTGGGCTGCCCATGGCTTACTTGAGACGTCTCTTAAAGGACATTGGCCTTGAAAATACAGTAGAAATAATCTCCCGAAAATCTTTGGTATTAGTGAGTTGTGGCGGAGCAATTTTGTCGATAAGCCGCCACACAGCTTTCTTAATTAATGCATCTGCAATATGCATGTCGATTATACAGTATGATAAAAGTTTTCGCGACCATTCCCGATGTTTACACTAAATAGGCCGGCCGGGTAACCTTGTTAACCACCACAAACATTAAATAGCCATGGTCAAGAAAGTGACCTCTGATTGATCTATTAAGATATGCCTATTGTAGGCCCATTGTGTAGCCTACCATTTAAAAACGGTAATGGTAGGCCTACGGTACGACTGACCGGTTGTTTTGGTTAGAAAATTCCGCCTCTGTAACCTGCCCCTTTCCCTCAATTAGTTAAATGATCGTTTATTGTTTTTGGTTAGAAAATCCCGCCTCTGTAACCTGCTCCTTTCCCTCAATTAGCTAAGTGATTGTTTATTGTTTTGGTTAGGAAATCCCGCCTCTGTAACCTGCTCCTTTCTCTCAATTGGTAATGTTATCGTTTATTGTTTTGGTTAGAAAAGACCATCTATGTAACCTGCTCCTTTTCCTTCATTTGGTAAAGTGATTGTTTATTGTTTTGGTTAGAAAATCCCGCCTCTGTAACCTGCCCCTTTAACTCAATTAGTTTAATGATCGTTTATTGTTTTTGGTTAGAAAATCCCGCCTCTGTAACCTGCTCCTTTCCCTCAATTAGCTAAGTGATCGTTTATTGTTTTGGTTAGATAATCCCGCCTCTGTAACCTGCTCATTTCCCTCAATTAGTTAAGTCATCGTTTATTGTTTTGGTTAGGAAATCCCGCATCTGTAACCTGCTCCTTTCTCTCAATTGGTAATGTTATCGTTTATTGTTTTGATTAGAAAAGACCATCTATGTAACCTGCTCCTTTCCTTCATTTGGTAAAGTGATTGTTAACCCAGGTTATCACTGCAGTAATGACTGTATTATATTGCCAGACAATGAAAGGTCGTTGTTCTTCAACTCAACTTCATAACTCATATATAGAGGCGCCTCCGGTATGCTTGTATCTTTACGTTTAAAGTCCTTCATACATATACAACGTTTCACTCTCTCCAGTTTTTTTTCACGTATATTTAACTCTAACAGTAATATTTTAATATATATACGCTATATATGTCTGTGTAATTCGGTGCTTCACTGTAACCTGCTCCTGTACTAATCTACATAATCTTGTAGCACGTGTTAAATATCGTTTATTGTTTTGGTTCTATCTACACGCCTCGGTAACCTACTCCATTACAAACCTGCATAATTTTCTAACACGAGTTAATCATTTATTGTTTTGGTTCAATCTATCCGCCTCCGCAACCTGATTCTTTACTAACCTACATATTGTAACACGTGTTAACTATCGTTTATTGTTTTGGTTCTATGTACCTGCCCCTGTAACCTGCTCCTTTACTAACCTGCATAATCTTGTGACATGTGTTAACTATCGTTTATTCTTTTGGTTCTATCTACCCGCCTCTATAACCTGCTCCTTTACTAACCTACATAATCTTGTAACATGTGTTAACTATCGTTTATTGTTTTGGTTCTATCTACCCTCTTCTATAGCCTGCTCTTTTACTAACCTGCATAATCTTGTAACGAGTGTTAACTATCGTTTATTGTTTTGGTTCTATCTACCCGCCTCTATAACCTGCTCCTTTACTATCCTGCATAATCTTGCAACATGTGTTAACTATCGTTTATTGTTTTGGTTCTATCTACCTTCCAATAATAATAATAATTTCAATATAATTTCAAGATACCTCACAAACAATACAGATGCACCGCACCAAAAATTGTATGGAATAGTAATATAATTACTAAACGTCATTGTTTATCAATCGCCATTGACTGGTGCCTACAATTTTAGGAGATTACTTAGACACAATAGCAAAGCTAGTGCTGTGCCTGGGTAACCTTTTACTAACAAGTTGATTTGCGAGGGGGGGGGGGGGGGGGGGTGGATTGGCGGTATGACACCAAAGAATTGGGTAACCATCTTATACACCTGAGAATGATAACTGTGGGAAGCCAACCCAGAGTACTCCCGCGAGGACCTTCTCACTGACCAGACTGCAGACTGTGAAATTGAGGGGAGTGGGAAAAAACGGTGGCATTCTAGAGTAATGAGTAGGATAGTAATATAAGTTTCAGAGTTGATAATTGAGGTCGATATGTCAAAGTGGATAACTGTAACCGATGATACGCAGAGGGTATAATTCTAAAAGATGTGACAGACTGGATAATTGAAACCGATGAGTAAGAGTGGAAAAATTGTGACCAATATTTCAAGGTAGATAAATGCGACCGATGAGACAGAGTGGATGGATGAATCAGAGTGGATAAATATTTACCGATGTGTCATAGTCGATAATTGTAATCAATTTGACTGAGTGGTTAATTGTGACCAATAAGACATAGTGGATGATGGTAACCGATTATAGATCAAGTAAATGCCTTTTTAGTTGTTTGGCAAAGATTGATTTAACAACAATATTTCGAAGGTCATCAGACAGTGAATTCCATAGTAGGGGACCTTGAAAAGCAACAGATTGGTGGGCAACTTCAAGACGGACTGAAGGGAGATTAAAATGGCCAGATTTAGAAGAGCGAGTATTATATGAATGGATAGAAGCAGTTTTACGAAATAAATATGCCAGTGGGTGTTTAGGGTTACGGGATATATCGTACATTAGATTACAGATCTGGTGCTTATATAAAGCTTCAAGGGGTAAGATTTGTAGCTTACGGTAGATAGGAATTGAAGATGATCGGCGGTGGCTGAAAGATAAGCACCTAACTATTTTATTAATTTTAATTCGTAAAGGTTTTAAGATCGAAGTGTATGTACCCCCCCATACAACTAACCCGTAGTTTATGTAAGGATAGATAAGAGAAAAGAATAGGGTACGCATTATTTGGAGGGGGAGTAAATGTCTTAGTCTGAAAAAAATGCCACCGGATTTAGATATTTTATTGAGAACATACTGGACATGTTGGCGAAATGTTAGTTTACTGTCTATGTGTAGGCCTAAGTACTTGGAAACTGAAACTTGTTTAATTTGTTTGCCATCAATATGAATTGGGTTTAACTGTCTGAAGTTGCCGTGGAGATTGGAAAAAATTGTATATTCTGTTTTTTTGAGGTTTATTGTTAATTTATTATCATTTATCCACTTAGATACACTTGTCAGATTTGAGTTAACCGATAGAAACATATCGCTAACCGATGCTGTTGTATGGCTAAGGCTGGTATCATCAGCGAATAAAGTGGTTCGAAGTTTACTGGAATTTGGTAGGTCGTTGATATATAGGAGGAATAGAAGTGGTCCTAAAATAGATCCTTGGGGAACTCCACAGGTGACCGGTTTGATGGAAGAGTGGATATTGGCTATGGAAACAAACTGGGAACGTTCAGATAGGTAATCTGTAAGTAGAGAGTGAGGAGTCCCGCGGATACCGTACGAGCAAAGTTTCTTCAGAAGAATTCCTATGTCCAAAGAGTCGAAAGCTTTCTTTAGGTCTATATATACAACTGAAGTGGATTCTTTATTATCTAAGGCGGTACGAATATTTTCTACAATATTAAGAACAGCAAAAGTTGTCGTGAATTTTTTCCTAAACCCGAATTGATTTGGACAGATGACTGAGTAACGTTCAAGGTAAGAAACAATTTGATCATTAATCAGTTTTTCGTATAGTTTATTGAAAACAGAAAGCAATGAGATCGGCCTATAGTTAGATGGGTTCAGAGGACAATCGCCCTTATATACGGGAATCACCTTTGCAACCTTAAGTAGACTGGGATAAAAGCCCTGGGTAAAACTAAGATTTATTAGAGTGGCCAAATGTAATGATAGGGGATATGCGCCAAATTTAAGTAATTTGATAGGAAAATTATCATTAGAGGCAGAATCTTCTTTGAGATGTAAAATGTTATATTGAACCTCGACCGGGGATGTCTCAGTTAGTCCAAATGAATTCGATTTCTTATAACTGATATGACCAGTGGGACAGCGTGTGGAACTAGGTACAGCAGCGGCCAAAGACGGACCGATGGTGGTGAAAAAGTTATTGAATTCGTTTACTATGTCGTTAGGATCTGTAAGAGTTACTTTATGATCAATGGAGACTAGTTTTTTGGGATGTGAGAGATTTTTCCCGCGATGAAGAACAGAGTTTATAGTACGCCAGGTTTTTTTTATACTCGACTTATTTTTCTCGAATTCTTTTGAATAATATTGTTTTTCAGCTGCACGGAGAAGTGAAGTAAGCAAGTTCCTATATTTTTTATATGCCGTAAGATTATACTCAGATGGGTTTGAAACAGATTTTGTGTATAAATAGCCCTCTATAACCTATCGAGCCCTCTATAGAGTTCCTCTATAACCCTCTCCTTTACTAACCTGTATAATCTTGTAACATGTGTTAACTATCGTTTATTGTTTTAGTTCTGTCTACACGCCTCTATAGCCTGCTTCTTTACTAACCTGCATAATCTTGTAACATGTGTTAACTATCGTTTATTGTTTTAGTTCTGTCTCCACGCCTCTATAGCCTGCTTCTTTACTAACCTGCATAATCTTGTAACATGTGTTAACTATCGTTTATTGTTTTGGTTCTATCTACCCTCTTCTATAGCCTGCTCCTTTACTAACCTGCATAATCTTGTAACATGTGTTAACTATCGTTTATTGTTTTGGTTCTATCTACCCTCTTCTATAGCCTGCTCTTTTACTAACCTGCATAATCTTGTAACATGTGTTAACTATCGTTTATTGTTTTGGTTCTATCTACCCGCCTCTATAACCTGCTCCTTTACTAACCGGCATAATCTTGTAACATGTGTTAACTATCGTTTATTGTTTTGGTTCTATCTACCCGCCTCTATAACCTGCTCCTTTACTAACCTGCGTAATCTAGTAACATGTGTTAACTGTCGTTTATTGTTTTGATTCTATTTTCCCGCCTCTATAGTCTGCTCCTGTACTAATCTACATAATCTTGTAACACGTGTTAAATATCGTTTATTGTTTTGGTTCTATCTACACGCCTCGGTAACCTACTCCTTTACTAACCTGCATAATTTTCTAACACGAGTTAATCATTTATTGTTTTGGTTCAATCTATCCGCCTCCGCAACCTGATTCTTTACTAACCTACATATTGTTCGTGTTAACTATCGTTTATTGTTTTGGTTCTATGTACCTGCCTCTGTAACCTGCTCCTTTACTAACCTGCATAATCTTGTAACATGTGTTAACTATCGTTTATTGTTTTGGTTCTATCTACACGACTCTATAACCTGCTCCTTTACTAACCTGCATAATCTTGTAACATGTGTTAACTATCGTTTATTGTTTTGGTTCTATCTACCCGCCTCTATAACCTGCTCCTTTACTAACCTACATAAGCTTGTAACATGGGTTACCAACCGTTTATTGTTTTGGTTCTATCTACCCTCTTCTATAGCCTGCTCCTTTACTAACCTGCATAATCTTGTAACATGTGTTAACTATTGTTTATTGTTTTGGTTCTATCTACCCGCCTCTATAGCCTGCTTCTTTACTAACCTGCATAATCTTGTAACATGTGTTAACTATCGTTTATTGTTTTGGTTCTATCTACCCTCTTCTATAGCCTGCTCCTTTACTAACCTGCATAATCTTGTAACATGTGTTAACTATCGTTTATTGTTTTGGTTCTATCTGCACGACTCTATAACCTGCTCCTTTACTAACCTGCATAATCTTGTAACATGTGTTAACTATCGTTTATTGTTTTGGTTCTATCTACCCGCCTCTATAACCTGCTCCTTTACTAACCTACATAAGCTTGTAACATGGGTTACCAACCGTTTATTGTTTTGGTTCTATCTACCCTCTTCTATAACCTGCTTCTTTACTAACCTGCATAATCTTGTAACATGTGTTAACTATCGTTTATTGTTTTGGTTCTATCTACCCGCCTGCCTCTATAACCTGCTCCTTTACTATCCTGTATATCTTGTAACATGTGTTAACTATCGTTTATTGTTTTGGTTCTATCTACCCGCCTCTATAACCTGCTCCTTTACTAACCTGCATAATCTTGCAACATGTGTCAACTATCGTTTATTGTTTTGGTTCTATCTACCCGCCTCTATAACTGCTCCTTTACTAACCTACATAATAGTGTAACATGTGTTAACTATCGTTTATTGTTTTGGTTATATCTACCCTCCTCTATAGCCTGCTCCTTTACTAACCTGCGTAATCTAGTAACACGTGTTAACTATCGTTTATTGTTTTGGTTCTATGTACCTGCCTCTGTAACCTGCTCCTTTACTAACCTGCATAATCTTGTAACATGTGTTAACTATCGTTTATTGTTTTGGTTCTATCTACCCGCCTCTATAACCTGCTCCTTTACTAACCTGCATAATCTTGTAACATGTGTTAACTATCGTTTATTGTTTTGGTTCTATCTACCCGCCTCTATAACCTGCTCCTTTACTAACCTGCATAATCTTGTAACATGTGTTAACTATCGTTTATTGTTTTGTTTCTATCTACCCGCCTCTATAACCTGCTCCTTTACTAACCGGCATAATCTTGTAACATGTGTTAACTATCGTTTAATGTTTTGGTTCTATCCACCTGCCTCTATAACCTGCTCCTCTACTAACCTGCATAATATTGTAACATGTGTCAACTATCGTTTATTGTTTTGGTTCTATCTACCCGCCTGCCTCTATAACCTGCTCCTTTACTAACCTGCATAATCTTGTAACATGTGTTAACTATCGTTTATTGTTTTGGTTCTATCTACCCGCCTCTATAACCTGCTCCTTTACTAACCTACATAAGCTTGTAACATGGGTTACCAACCGTTTATTGTTTTGGTTCTATCTACCCTCTTCTATAACCTGCTTCTTTACTAACCTGCATAATCTTGTAACATGTGTTAACTATCGTTTATTGTTTTGGTTCTATCTACCCGCCTGCCTCTATAACCTGCTCCTTTACTATCCTGCATATCTTGTAACATGTGTTAACTATCGTTTATTGTTTTGGTTCTATCTACCCGCCTCTATAACCTGCTCCTTTACTAACCTGCATAATCTTGCAACATGTGTCAACTATCGTTTATTGTTTTGGTTCTATCTACCCGCCTCTATAACTGCTCCTTTACTAACCTACATAATATTGTAACATGTGTTAACTATCGTTTATTGTTTTGGTTATATCTACCCTCCTCTATAGCCTGCTCCTTTACTAACCTGCGTAATCTAGTAACACGTGTTAACTATCGTTTATTGTTTTGGTTCTATGTACCTGCCTCTGTAACCTGCTCCTTTACTAACCTGCATAATCTTGTAACATGTGTTAACTATCGTTTATTGTTTTGGTTCTATCTACCCGCCTCTATAACCTGCTCCTTTACTAACCTGCATAATCTTGTAACATGTGTTAACTATCGTTTATTGTTTTGGTTCTATCTACCCGCCTCTATAACCTGCTCCTTTACTAACCTGCATAATCTTGTAACATGTGTTAACTATCGTTTATTGTTTTGTTTCTATCTACCCGCCTCTATAACCTGCTCCTTTACTAACCGGCATAATCTTGTAACATGTGTTAACTATCGTTTAATGTTTTGGTTCTATCCACCTGCCTCTATAACCTGCTCCTTTACTAACCTGCATAATCTTGTAACATGTGTTAACTATCGTTTATTGTTTTGATTCTATCTTCCCGCCTCTATAGTCTGTTCCTTTACCAACCTGCATAAACTTGTAATACGTTTTATTTACAGATTCACAATCCCAAATTCCCTATTTCCAAAGCCCAAATGATTTACCCAAATTTCTTTATTTCTAAATCCCAAATTTCTTATTCCCAGATTCCAAAGTAACGCGTTGTTCAACTGAGCCCCGTCAGCGGAAACAGCCAGTGCCGCTAGTCCGTGGGGTTGACTTGTTAACGAGAGGCTTATTATGAGGCATAATGAGATACGCATTGCGTATCTTCTTCAGTCAACCAATAATGGCCGACCAACAAATAAAAACCGATAATCACTAATATAATGGCAAATCCCAAATTCCATATTCCCAAATCCCAAATACCTTAATCCCAAATCCCAAATACCTTATTCCCAAATCCCAAATACCTTATTCCCAAATCCCAAATACCGTAATCCCAAATACCTTATTCCCAAATCCCAAATACCTTATTCCCAAATCCCAAATACCTTATTCCCAAATACCTTAATCCCAAATCCCAAATACCTTATTCTCAAATCCCATATTCCCAAATACCTTATTCCCAAATACCTTAATCCCAAATCCCAAATACCTTATTCTCAAATCCCAAATTCCATATTCCCAAATACCTTAATCCCAAATCCCAAATACCTTATTCTCAAATCCCAAATACCTTATTCCCAAATACCTTATTCCCAAATCCCAAATACCTTATTCCCAAATCCCAAATACCTTATTCCCAAATCCCAAATACCTTATTCCCAAATCCCAAATACCTTATTCCCAAATCCCAAATACCTTATTCTCAAATCCCAAATACCATATTCCCAAATACCTTATTCCCAAATACCTTAATCCCAAATCCCAAATACCTTATTCTCAAATCCCAAATCCCAAATTCCATATTCCCAAATACCTTAATCCCAAATCCCAAATACCTTATTCTCAAATCCCAAATACCTTATTCCCAAATTCCTTAATCCCAAATCCCACGGTATTTGCGTCCAGTTCCCCCCCCCCCCCCTGTCTCTTCTGTTTACATTTATTTTGGTGCCAATTTTTGTTAAAATATTTTCTTGACAATTTGGTGTATTTTCATATCTAGTTAACTGTAAACATTTAGATTAGTTTTTGTAAAAAAAATTTTTGGTTGGGGTATGTTCCAAATTATTGCTCACCACACTACGTGGCTCTCCCCATCGTCATGATTGGTTACATATATGATGTATAGATATTTCCGTTCAGCGGAAATAGGCCTATCTATCATATAGGGTCAATGCCAACCATATTAACCATATGTCCCGTCCCCTACGTGATTATTGAAATTTGTTGAATTTTTAAATTAACTTTGAGAATTTGTCATAATGATAGTTAGAAAGAGCGATAATTTCTGCATATGAAACAAGAAAATGCTCCAAAAATTTCTTGGCCGTTATTGAGAGAAACGTTCCGGAATGCAAAAATTGATAAAAACATTTTGTCACGTATGGGAAATTTATAAATATTTTTTCGTACTTTGTCCATATTCTTGAAAATTTGAAGTAACAGTCGTTTAATGGTGGTATTGAGGTGTCCGGCAAGAGATATCATATCGAAGTGCAAAGGTTTCTGGTGAGAAAAAATTAAAAAATTCTATCACTAAGAATACATTTTTTATAGAGTGACAACAGAAAGTTTCACTTTCTGGGAAACTTTCCGTGAAAAGTGGTGCTAATTGTTTTTTTCCTGTTTATAACAATGTGATACACAAATCTATTGCATGATTATGGTGAACTGAAAATCGTTATTTTATATCAAAAAATTAATTTGAAAATGTAAATAGACAGTTTTTTGATGTTATGTATGGGACATATTGATATGGTATATGGAAACTAAACTATTATAAATGATAAATTTTGACATTTATTTTCCAATTATAAACAAATCATAAAATTCTTCAAACAAATCCTCCGTACTAGAATTTAAATCCAGTTTATCGTCCTTCCCACTGCCAACTCCTGTTCCATTCCAAACTGTGACGGGATCCAAGAGGGATCCCGATTTATCCGGTTGTGGTAATTTAGTCCACGCGTCCCCGCCGTGTATAAGGATGAAATAAAGTGACTGAGTTCTGAAGTTCGGTGTATAATAGGAAGTTATAAGATATAGATATTGTGAATGTGTACAAGGCGGGATACGGTAACTAAAGTCCCGTGATCCCCTAACTAAACTAATTGGCTGTACCCTACGCTAGCACTGCTGCACTTGAGATAACTGAATCACTGATTAATAGGTTATTGGTTATATTGCACGGTGGCCTTACTGCTACTCAATCGATGCCGTTCCCCCCTCTGATTGGTTAATACCCTTGTTGGCGCCCCGTGGAGTATTCCCGTTAACTCCACCTGTTCTCCTTGGGTTAGGGGTTTGGCCCCTGACCCTCTATTGTGTGCTTCCTTCCCATTCTTATTGGGATGGCGCGAGTTGGTTAATTACCCAATCTCGCGGCTCCCAATATTGCTTATCGGCTAATAACTTTATGGGGTGTTGGCGGGATTGAATAAGCTAACACTCCCCCCCATGCTATCTTCCCGGTAAGAAGATAGCATCAACCAAAAAAAGTGCGCTACAATCCCGCTGGATCCCGATCTAGTATCGGGTGTGGGGTGGAAATTCTTTTCTCTCGGGGTCGGCTTTCCAGGCCGCCCCCTATGGGTATGATATCGCTACCCTGTGTGCCTGGCGTCTCATGTCGGGCCGGTCGCGCTCACCTCCCACGCAACTTTTGTTTCCCCAACATTTTCGCCCTATCTCACCTTCACTCTCACCCTAACTCTCTCATACCCCCGGACCTCCTCGTCCCTTACTCAGCCTCTTATTCTCCCCCCCCACACTAGAATTGCGTTCGCACTCTCTCCGCACTTCACACTCTTATTCCGAATTTTCAAGTCCACTTTGACTGTTCTATCTCTCCTGACAAACCTCCCCCCCCTCTCGTGCCGCCGCACTCAAGAAGTGTGAAATTGCCAGTTGTCTCGTCCATAGTGCCATAGTCAATTGTCCCCCAGTCCCAGTAGCTAATTGAGAAAGGTTGTATGACTATAGTACTTACTCCAAACGTATATATTTTACTGCTAATCACTACGTACGTACATACGAATTGCACTTATATAGTTATTTGCATTAATTAAATTTATATTTAATAGTTCGTACGTTACATGCGGCGCCTTCCAGGCGCACCACCTCCCAGTCTCAGTCTCATTCCCTCGCCTCCGGGAACTCATCTGTACCTCCTCACGTCCTCCTCCCTGGCCCGTTTCTTGGTTATCACTGTTCCTCTGGCATCATCCGCTTTCTGCTTCCGGACCTTCGCTGCCACTTCCTTGCTGATCCCGGTCGTCGGCTCCTTGGGCGCTGGTGTTATTAAAGCCCGATACCGCTTCGCCGGTGGCCCCTCAGAATGGCCTGGTTG
Source organism: Nemertoderma westbladi (assembly GCA_032718475.1). Lineage (NCBI taxonomy): Eukaryota > Metazoa > Xenacoelomorpha > Nemertodermatida > Nemertodermatidae > Nemertoderma > Nemertoderma westbladi. The sequence goes on along the minus strand of JAUCBJ010002663.1, from coordinate 5,741 downwards.
TTTCCCTCGTGTGGCGTCCCATAGGATCATCTTCATTGCCTTTGGTACGTGTTCCGCCAAGAAATCCCTAAACTCCCTCCGGTTCTCTGGTGTCCACCTGTCCAGGTACCGTTGCGTGTTCATAACTCCGGCGAACGATGCCGCCGTAGCTACCTCTTGATAGGTAAACGGTAACCTTCGTTTTATGATTTCCATGTGGGTCTCCTGGTTTATGAGGAAGAAACCCCACTTGAACTCTTGGGCCTTCATGCGCTAGCGCGTCATGGCCCCGACGTCGGCCCACTCCTCGAACCTCGTGAACTTCTCCTCGTCGCTCATCCAGTCGCACTCGCGTCCGTAGTGTCCCCGAAAGTGGCACTTTGGACATCGGTTATGCAACCGTGGACACGCCCCCATCCTGTGACTTGGTTCTCTACAATAGAGACAAAAGGTTCCCCGTTGGAACCGGTATAGGCAGCTGCTTTCCTGATGGGTCTGTCTCCCACAGTAGTCGCAGCCGAGTACCAATGTCTCGCGTCCCACCTCGTCCTTCGTCCCAAGCGATCTCCGCGGTCTATGGAGTCGCTGGTAGGCGAACTTCTCTACGTTGCTCTCCCTGTTCACGTCTATCTCTCCGCCCCTCTCGGGCATCGTCTCCCCGAATACTATCCGTGGTGCCGTCCCCGGTTGCTCGCCCAACCTGATGGTGCTCCCCGCGAAATCCATCGCCGGCCCCTCGTGCACCCAGGTCCGCTTGCCGGATCTGTTCCAGAAGGCCCTTGCCCCACTGGCCGTCACCACCCTTCCGCCAACCCAGTCCGTGTCCGAGTGGCCTATCCTTTCGATGGGCGGTATCTCTCCGAATTCGTCGTCGTCGTCCTCTTCTTCCGGTAGCGTCTCCAATCCCGGTATCCCGATGGATCCACTATGTCCCTTCCCGCCTTGGCTCTCGCCGGTAGCTCTCCATCCCTCTAGCTCCCTTAACTTCCTTGGCGGTTGGTCGCCCTCGGCGCCCGCTGGTATGGGCATCGTTTGCAACCCCGACGTCGACTGTTTCGGCGATCCCACCGTCCATCCCAATTCTCGTCCTAGAGACTCCCCCGAACTCCCTGACGAAGTCCAATGAAGCTCGTCTAGACCCGCCTGTTCCTCGAAGCCATAACTCTGTGTCCTGGCCTCCTCTTCCCTCTCCTCTGCTTCTATCCTCTCCCGTCTGGCGACTTCTTCCAGTCGCTTTGCTTCCCGTCTATCCATCTCTAGCTGCTCCCATCTCTGATACGGTGTATCTGTCTCCCCATCTACCAGATGTCGGCTGTTGTAGTACACCGACTCGCCCTTCAGCCCCGGGTGGTCTACCAGACCGTCAAAGGCCACTTTAAAGGCTCTCCTGTAGCTTAGGGGTGATCCCGATAACAGAAATGCCCCTGGTTCTCTTTCGATAACTACGGTCATGAATAAGTTAAGTAAACTTATCATCATGCAGTCCTCCTGCAGGATATATCGCTTCTGATATACCTTTATCGCTCCTCTGCGAAACTGATATACCTCCTGCTTTCCCGGTCTCGCTCCCCACTTCAGCGAGTTCGCTAGTTCTGCTCCGTATTCTTCCCTAAACTTCCCCCAATCCATTGGTTTGTGGCATACGAGCCCCAATAATTGGCCCATCGCCACCGCCCCGCATTGGCCTAAGTTCTCGACCACCCCCAATCCATCCGGTGCCGTCATAGCCATAAAGACTTTCTGCATATCCAGGAGGTTGGTGGCGTCCGGACCGATGATCCTCTCCGCGTCCTCGCGAATCGCCGATCCCACTTTCGTCGTCGACTTCTCTCTTACTAAGACCTGTACCGCTTTCGGCAGTCGGTCTAATTTCGGCCCGTCCTTCTTCCCATACGTCCCTAAGTCGAATAAGAAGATGTCCCCATTTGGCGCTGCCAAATGCAAGAGTATGGTCCTGGCCGACCCTGCCGTTCCTCGTCTCGATCCCGCTTCGTCTTCCACGGTTCCCTCGTTATCTAGGATCATATATCCTCCTCTGTTGACGGACTCTATGAATCTTTTCCAGTCCTTCCTCGACGATTCCCTCGGATACTTCGGAATCCCGAACTTCGCCTCGTCTCCTTTCACTACGTAGTGGAAGTGTTGGAAGATTGCATTATCCAGCGATGGCGTCCCGTAGGTCCCGACCAACCGCTGTTCGTGCGCCTCCCGGAAGTGATCCTGCAGCGCTCGTGCCGCGTGACCCCTTTCCAACCTCTCGTAGTATCCTCTCGTCTTCTCCTCCGGGTGTCTTTCGGTGAAATCCACCAATATTTCTTTTCCTCCTGACTCCGCCTTTCTCTTCCTGATCAGCTTACTCGCCATTCCGAACACTACACTCGCTCACCTGCAGGGTGGTGCCTTACCAAGGCGCAATACAGATGAGTGATGTATTGAGATGTTTCCTACAGTTCGATAATGGCCTACTTTTCTACTTAACTGCGCCTTTCAAGCTTAATTTAAACTAATTAATTTCGGAGCTAGTAAATCAGCCTAATTTACGATTTCTGTCCGTTACTTTTATTATGTTCTAGAACGACTTTCCTTGTGTTACCACTATTTTTCGATTTTTAGCCCTATTCTATTTATTTATTTATTTTGCTTTGATTCTACTGTCCTACTACTTACTACTGCCTATGGATTTATTCTATTCTCTCTCTGATCCATATTCTGGCCTACTCAGTGGGCCTATGCAGTACAGCAGTATGCGTCGTGTGGCCACACGATTTATCCAGCTGCACTCATATGCCCCCCTCTCGCTACTAACTCTACTTACTCCTAACTAATATCTATATCTTATTTTTACCCCCTTTTGCCTCTTACTCTCTCTCTCTAACTAGTGGTACTACGTACCCTCTCTAACTCTAACTCTAGGTACTACGTACCTACTAACTCTAACTATCGGTACTACCTACCCTCTAACTCTATCTAGGCATTACGTACCCTCTAACTCTAACTAGGTACTACGTACCCACTAACTCTAACTCTAACTAGGTACTACGTACCTACTAACTCTAACTATCGGTACTACCTACCCTCTAACTCTATCTAGGCATTACGTACCCTCTAACTCTAACTAGGTACTACGTACCCACTAACTCTAACTCTAACTAGGTACTACGTACCTACTAACTCTAACTATCGGTACTACCTACCCTCTAACTCTATCTAGGCATTACGTACCCTCTAACTCTAACTAGGTACTACGTACCCACTAACTCTAACTCTAACTAGGTACTACGTACCTACTAACTCTAACTATCGGTACTACCTACCTTCTAACTCTATCTAGGCATTACGTACCCTCTAACTCTAACTAGGTACTACGTACCCACTAACTCTAACTCTAACTAGGTACTACATACCTACTAACTAACTAACTCTAGGTACTACGTACCTACTAACTAGCTAACTCTAGGTACTACGTACCTACTAACTAACTAACTCTAGGTACTACGTACCTACTAACTAACTAACTCTAGGTACTACGTACCTACTAACTAACTAACTCTAGGTACTACGTACCTACTAACTAACTAACTCTAGGTACTACGTACCTACTAACTAACTAACTTTTATTTATTTTTATTTTATTTTATTTTATTTGTGTGGGAAGGGCGTCTCGCCCTCAATCCCACCCCCCTCAGTCCAAAACTTGGACGACTAAACTTCACTCTAACTCTAATTTAAGGTGCCCCTTCTAGAAGACAGCATTTACCTACTGCTCTCCTGTAGGTTTTTCTGTCTTTCGCACCTATCTTTCCACCTATCCGCACTTCTACCGATCGGACTCTTCCGTCCTCGTCGGAGTAGGTGCCTACAACTCTCGCCAACCGCCATTGGTTGTTGATGATAGTATCATCCGTGACGATTACGAGATCTCCCTCTCTCAACTCCCTGTTTGGCTTCCTCCACTTGCTTCGCTTATGGAGCGTGGGTAGGTATTCTTCTACCCACCTCCTCCAATACTCTGCGCTAATTGATTTAGCTACTTTCCAACTTTGCCGGGAGTGTATATCATCTGGGTCTACACCCCGCATATCTATGGTCGCTGGCCTTTCCATCAGAAAATGGCTAGGCGTCAACACGTCTAGTGACTCAGGGTCATCATTCTCCGGGTATAGCGGTCTGCTATTAATGATCCCCTCGCACTTTGCAAGTACCGTCCGTAAGACGTCTTCAGTGACCATGTGGGTGTTCATCAGCTTCGTCATTAGACGTTTCGAACTGCCCACCAGTCTTTCGACGCATCCTAGTGTATGTGGTGCATACGGCGTCCGTCTCTCCCACTTCACTTGTCGTCTTCTCATGGCCGCCTTGACTTCTTCTCCCTCCAAGATGTCTAAGGCCTCTGCCATCTCACTCTCTGCACCCACAAAGTTGGTGCCGTTGTCGCTATATATCACTGCGATCGTCCCACCTTTGCGGTCCCTAAACCTTTCTAAGGCGTTAATGAAGGCTGATGCGGTTGCATCTTGGGCGAGTTCTATCCCTACCGCCCGCGTATTGTTGCATACGAAGATAATACCGTAGCGTTTCTCCGTGTGTCGCATCACCTTGATCTTTATCGGCCCGAACATGTCCACACCGCAATGTGTAAATGGCGGGTCGTGCTGTCTTACCCTACTCGCCGGTAGTGGCGCCATCTCCTGTACGGCTCGTTCCTTCTTCGCTCGTCGGCAGGTCTGGCACTGCCCCACTACCGCTTTAACCTTCTTCCTTAGTTGTTTGACCCAATAGGTCCTCCTTATCTCTGTGAGGGTTCGGTTGGTGCCCCCATGCAGTATCGATTTGTGGGAGTCCCATATGATCTGGTGGACTATAGGCGATCCTGTGGGAATGATGATGGGTTTCGGTGGCACGACTATACTGTTGTTATATCCCACCCTTGAATTCATTACTAGGATCCCATCCTCGTTGAGTTGTGGCGACAGCGTGATCAACTCGCTATCCCGTCGGAGATGTTGTTGGTTACCGACACGTTCCACCTCGTCGCCGTAGTTCTTGCGTTGTTCATAGCGGATCACTGCCTTGGCCGCTCCTTCCAGATCTATGGTTGTCCTGGTCTTCTTGTCCTTGCCGACTCCCGCAAGGAAATTCCCAAAGGCTCTCCAGTACGCCACTAGTTTCTTGGTCTTATACCAACTAGAACTGTAGCTGAGGAGTTTATCCGTCGGGTTATCGCACAGTTCCCTTCCTGGTTGCACGTCCTTGATCTCCCTCACCATCTGGGAGTATATCTCTTCTCCCTCTGAATCTCCTTCTTCTCCTTCTGATACTACTTCCGAGCCCGGGTCCACCTTCCTCATCGGCGGCCAGGCCTCCCTATCGCTCAAAAATTGTGGCCCGTGTTGCCACAATACTTCTTTCTTTAGGAAAGTGTGGCGTTCTACGCCCCTCGACAGCAAGTCCGCTGGGTTCTCGTCTGTTGGGCAGTAGTGCCACCTTTCCAGTTCTGTGCTCGCCCTTATTTCGTCCACTCTATTCGCGACGAATATCGGGTATCTCGTCTTTTCGTTGTGTAGCCAACCAAGCACTACCATGGAGTCCGTCCAGTAGTGCGTCTCCACTATGTTGGGAATTGTATCCACTAGGTAGGCTGTGGCTCTAACTCCTAGTCTCGCGGCTGTCAATTCTAACTTGGGAACAGATGCTGAATCTGGCGGCGTTGACTTAGCTTTGCTAAAGGCTAGTCTGGGCTTGTGGGGCCCCTCTCGTTGTAC
>JAUCBJ010002662.1:0-51576 GCA_032718475.1 Nemertoderma westbladi | reverse complement strand
AATGCAATAATACTTAGTTAAATGATTAGCCTCAAATACGTTTTATATTTTAGTTCTTTTGTTATTATTGATCTCTATAATTTGAGATGGGAAATGGGGGAATTAGTCCTAGCCATGTTCCATTTCAATAAGTAAATTGTTAACTTGTAAATAAATGGAAGAAAGTATATTTTGTAATCTAAATTGTATTAATTTGTATGCAATTCTCATTATGCAATAGCAGTGGCAATATTTTGTATTAATTTGTATGTAATCATTATTATGCAATAACAATGGCAATATTTGTACCTAATTATTAGAATTATTAGAAGCGAGTTGTAAGATTTGTTTGAAAGTAAATTTTATTTTGTTATTTCACATCGCCCTATTTCTTCTACAATTGGAGGGAAACATTACATGTTTCCCTTGGAGTGGTGTTACGATATATGGCGTTGTTTACTAAAACAACCCATCATACAGTATAGAATAATTAGATAAGTCGTATTGATGTATAGCCGTAATTAGATAGGGACAATAAAATATACAAGTTCATTATATTCAACCGATTTTATACAGTATGTAGCCCTACTTACGTAATTTTTATAATAAAACCTTAGCATATTAATTTACGGTGGCAAACTTTCATAAAACATAAATATGAATTTGCCAGTTTATTGATATCATTTGAATCTGATGTGTATTTGTATTAATTTCATTTGTATTTCTCTATAAATCAATGTTGTACTAAATTAACGCCAAAATTGCGCTTTAATAATCGCCAAATTAACATTATGGCAATGGACCTATAAGCCCACCGAGACAGATTTATTACCATATATGGAAATGGTTTAGGGATTTCGAGAGGCAAAGAGCCTTAATCCGGCTCTCTCATTGGTTTAGCTACTTAGGTTGGTTTAATAGCAGTAGGATTTTGTTCGACCAATGGTTTAGACATTGCATCATTCTTACAGTTTTGTTGTTGTGAATTATTAATTCTTCTTATGATTTTGTACTTCCGTTGATTGAAAATGCTGATTTTCTGCTGATACTGTTGCTTGATTTGTGACTTTTGATAATGATTACTCCTTGAACTGACTCTTGGTTTTCTTTAATCTTTGCAATGTAGCAAATCCTAATAAAGATTTCTTTTCGACTGTCAGACTGTTTGTTATGCTTGCGCCGATATGGTAATTGCTTACTTTAGCATGTTGGGCTAAGGGTACCGGTAGGCGTCGCAGGCGCACTGTTGGAAGCGACGGAAGGAGAGGTGGAGGATCCAATATGTGGCAATGCTGGTAGGGGCCAGTAGCTGTGGTCAGGCGAATCAGGTAGAGGACCGGGGACTGGTTGTCATTACAGCGTTTGGGGGCAGACGATCAAGATTTCGTCTCAGCTTTGCAGTAGTAAAGTAGTGTAGCGGGTTTAGCTAGGAAAACCGTATTTAGCTTGGGTGATCTTGGCTATTTACACTAGCGCTACATACTAGCACTATTTTAGCGCTGTTGGTGTTGTTGGCGGTGTGTTGTTGCTAACGATACTTTATGTTGTGTTGTTTAAAGAGTGCCTGATTCTTGATTGTGGTGATTAGATAGGCACTATTTCTCTTGATTGTTTTCTATTTTTAATTTATGCTTGTTAATTGCTGTTAGGTTAAATAATACAGTATTTAGGCTGTTGCTAGTATAACTCAGTAACGTAATAAATTTGTAATACGAATTCTGGAATACTTAGTAATTAGTACACAACTCTGTATTTTGAGACACTGTAATCTACTTTAGCACTTAGAATTAATTAAGAAGGGTTTGTACGCTGCATAGCGGAGAATAGTTGGGTAAATTACGTTTAGAAATACCTTAGAATATTCAACGCTAGGCGGTTATTTGAAAGTAGCGGGTCAGCAGGTTGACAGTGGTAGCTAGGGTAGTGCAGTAGTAACAAATCGCTGAATTCAATCAGCCCAAGGTCAAAGTTTCGACATTAGGAAATTAATACCCCCACCCCACATTTGTATATTAAAACATTCTCACATTCGACATTGATCCGCCCCACTACCTGTATTTCTCTGTGGAAAGTGAACGCCGAGTGTTAAATCACCCTCGCTCATATTAAGTAGTTTAGGAAGCCAAATCGGATTTATTGTTTTGGTTGTTCTGTTTGGCTTATCAATTAGAACGATTAGCTCTCTGTTGGGATTCTGACAGAGAAAGGAGCGTGTATGATTAGCAGAGCCGTACATAGTTCAAAACAGGGCTTCCAGAGTTATTTAACTACATATGATTATAATAGGTGGAAGTGTGTTTTTAGGCTATAAGCGACGTTTTTTCATGTTACTACCTACAGAAACAGTTAAATACTTGTAACTTTCGAGGAAACAGTGCCAGTGACTTGAGAAAGTGTGAGACAATTGGGGTTACTATTCCCAACTTGTACACAGTGTTACAACTCAGAAAACACAGGGCTTCCAGAGTTATTTAACTACATTCGATTATAATAGGTGGGAGTGTGTTTTTAGGCTCTAAGCGGCGTTTTTTCATGTTACTACCTACAGAAACAGTTAAATACTTGTAATTTTTGAGGAGACAGTGCCAGTGACTTTAGAAAGTGTGAGACAATTGGGGTTACTATTCCCAACTTGTACACAGTGTTACAACTCAGAAATCACAGGGCTTCCAGAGTTATTTAATGTATTAAAAATATCAACGCACAACTCGGTCGTTGATATGTTTGTAAACTAAATCAATAAACGAAACAGGATGGACATTTGAGATGTGTCACTTGTCATATGTATGTAAGCATCTAACCTTAGCGAAAAGAACATGTATAAAATATAAATGAAATATAATAATAATAATTGTCAATATAATCTCAATAACATTTCTAAATAGCACTAAAATAACAAGATAAATATTAATGCACTATGTTAATGTATATGGTAACGTTAATAATAATAATAATTGTAAAAAGGCAATATAATCCCACTGGAAAGTACATATGAGATTAACAAACATTGCATGTGAGCCAATCAGAGATATACACCTAATACACAAGGAGAAACACTGGTTGAGTAATATGGGATTGTTGGCCAATAGGGAAGGTTTACTAAAAAGCTGCTGATAATTACTGTGGGCATTGTATAACTATACTAAGGCATACCTCTCTATCCATATAATAATAATATAGCCACTTATAAAAGATAACATAGAATCTATGGGCCGCCTATCTATATATAACTATAGTTAGGACAATGCATAATAACAAGATAAATGATGTGGGGCGGGTTATATGGTTGGGTTAGGACAAAAGATATAATTACAATGAGTAGGTCACAACATGATGGGTGATCTTCCACAGTAAACCCAAAATCAGGATTATACGGATATAATACTGGTTTGTTTCCCTAGCAACGTATAAACAAAAAGCGAGAATTATTGATAAAACAAAATATAATAAATAACTATTTATTACAAAACTCATTAGAGGATATACATTTATTATTCATTTAGGGGTCATAAGGGATAATCAACAAAATTAATTATAACTTGGATTGCAAGTATCTGACGCATAGCGAGGGTGGAGCACGTTCCCCTTGGCTGCACTCACTCAGAGGTGTAGCGAGGGGGGGCACATTCCCATCGGGCGTACTCACCCAAGGGGAACGCCCTTGGGCGCACTCACCCAGAGACGTAGTGAGGGGGGCATGTTCCCCTTGGCCGCACTCACCCAGAGGCCTAGCGCGGGTGGGGCACATTCCTCTCGGCCGCACTTACCCAGAGGCGTAGCGAGGGGGGCACGTTCCCCTAAGCTGCACTCACTCAGAGGCGTAGCGAGGGTGGGGCACATTCCCCTCGGCCGCACTCACCCAGAGGCCTAGTGAGGGGGAGCACTTTCCCCTCGGGCACACTCACCCAGAGGCGTAGCGAGGAGGTAGGGGCACGTTCCCCTCAGCCGCACTCATCCAGAAGCGTAGCGAGGGTGGGGCACATTACCCTCGGCTGCACTTACCTAGAGGTGTAGCAAGGGTGAGGCACGTTACCCTTGGCTGCACTCACCCTGAGGCATAGCGAGGGAGGCGCGTTCCCCTCAGCCACACTCACCCAGAGGCGTAGCGATGGGTGGACGTTCCCCTCGGGCACACTCACCCAGAGGCATAGCGAGGGGGGATATTCCCCTCGGCCACACTCACCTAGAGGCGTAGTGAGGGGGCAGGGTAACGTTTCCCTCGGCCATACTCACCCAGAGGTGTAGCGAGGGGGGCACATTCCCCTCGGCCGCACTCACCCAGAGTGTAGCGATGGGGGCACACTCACCCAGAGGAGTAGCGAGGGGGGATATTCCCCTCGGCCGCACTCTCCCAGAGGCCTAGCGAAAGGGGGCACGTTCCCCTCGGCCACACTCACCCAGAGGCATAGCAAGGGGGCACATTCCTCTCGGCTGCGCTCACCCAGAGGCGTAGCGAGGGTGGGGCATGTTCCCCTCAGCCACACTCACCCAGAGGAGTAGCGAGGGGAGGCACGTTCCCCTCAGCCGCACACACCTAGAGGAGTAGCAATGGGGCAGGGGCACTTTACCCTTGGCCACACTCACCCTAAGGTGAAGTGAGGGGAGGCACGTTCCCCTCGGCCACACTCACTCAGAGGCGTAGCGAGGGGGCAGGGGCACGTTACCCTAGGCTGCACTCACCTAGAGGCGTAGCGAGGGGGCAGGGGCTTGTTCCCCTCGGCTGCACTCACCTAGAGGCTTATTGAGGGTGGGGCACATTACCCTCTGCCACACTCACTTAGAGGCTTAGCGAGGAGGCAGGGGCATGTTACCCTCGGCCGCACTCACCCTGAGGTGTAGCGAGGGGAGGCACGTTCCCCTCAGCTGCACACACCTAGAGGAGTAGCGATGGGGCAGGGGCACTTTACCCTTGGCCACACTCACCCTAAGGTGTAGTGAGGGGAGGCATGTCCCCCTCGGCCACACTCACTCAGAGGCGTAGCGAGGGGGCAGGAGCACGTTACCCTAGGCCGCACTCACGTAGAGGCGTAGCGAGGGGGCAGGGGCATGTTCCCCTCAGCTGCACTCACCTAGAGGCATAGCGAGGGGGCACATTCCCCTCGTCCACACTCACCCAGAGGAATAGCGAGGGGAGGTACATTCCCCCTCGGCTGCACTCACCCAGAGGCGTAGCGAGGGGGGCACTTTTCCCTCGGGCACACTCAGCCAGATGCCTAGCGAGGGGGCAGGGGCATGTTCCCCTCAGCCGCACTCACCCAGAAGCATAGCAAGGGGGGCACATGCCCCTTGGCCGCACTCACCTAGAGGCATAGCGAGGGTGGGGCACTTTACCCTCGGCCGCACTCACCTAAAGGCATAGCGAGGGGGCAGGGGCACGTTACCCTCGGCCGCACTCACCCAGAGGCGTAGCGAGGCGAGGTACGTTACCTACGGCCACACTCACCTAGAGGCGTAGCAAGGGTGGGGCACGTTACCCTCAGCCGCACTTACCTAGAGTCTTAGCGAGGGGACAGGGGCACGTTCCCCTCGGCCGGACTCACCCTGAGGCTTAGCGAGGGGAGGCACGTTCCCCTTGGACACACTCACCTAGAGGCATAGTGAGGGGGCAGGGGCACGTTACCCTCGGCCGCACTCACCCGGGGCATAGCGAGGGGGGGCACGTTACCCTTGGGCACACTCACACAGAGGCGTAGTGAGGGGGGACATTCCCCTCGGGCGCACTCACCCTGTTTGCGCTTTTAAGACCTTTGACAGTTTAACCTGCCAAATTAGGATGTCTTTTAGATGATATATAGTCTTTAGCCTATGACGAGTATTTGATACACTACATTAGCCGAAGCCAGTCTATGCGCAATCATTCACCCGCTGGATATACCCGGGAGACTGAATTCGGAAGCTTAATGATTGATGGTGTAAGCCTACCGTATTATTCGACTGATCGTAATATATAATCTCTGACAAATATTATTCACTTTCGGGAAATATTAACAGTTCCTTTAGGACGTGGCGCTCTAAATATGTAAACAGAGTTATGACTTAAACTAGACGCAATGAGATGGCTATAGATTCACGTATATGGTGCATTCTTTAGGAGATGCTTTGTTATCAGTCACAATCATACACAATGCTGCACAATGCTGCACACCAATCTGCCGACCTTCACTAATTTTAGTCACATACAAAGAGAATAACAGACAATGCATGTAGGGCCTATAAAATAGCATTAGATTCACTTCACGCCACTTAACATAAGTCGCAATCGTTTATCTGTAACCGGTCTCTCTAACCTTTAGTATATCAAGAAGATTGGGGTGTCTGACTATTGATCAGTATTCCAAATATAATCTTCCATCAACAAATATAATGAATAACCGACAGCAAAAGCAGTAATGTTAAGTAAGATATGCATGATATGTTTAGTTAGTTGAGATATGAATTGCATTGATAACAGATATACGTTCTATAATTAAGCCTACTAATGTAAGACTAAAGACTGAAACACGGAGGTGCCAAAAGCCGGTGTTCTTAGGCTCTGGGCAAAAACATAACACTGAATTCCTGAGTTTCTGTATCCACCTCCAACACAGAGACAAAAAACGCTCTGATTGGTCGACCGAACAACGAGAGAACAAAGAAACAAAGAAATGTCGACGTGGCAATATCAGCTGTTAGCCGTCGTCATGGTAGCGACACTGTTTTCAAGAGTATCGAGCTTTTTGCGTCACGAAATTGCGGATTATGTCCTCTAAAGTACAAATACAGAAGAAATGGCTTTTATTTCCTCTAAAACACCAGTACAGCAAGGACACGGCCTTTTTATGCCTGGTAAACCAACCACAGAGTACTTTACGGGGATAATAACCGGCTAATTACGCAAAAGCTTTTACACCGCTCCCAGAAAATGGGATTTAAGTCTATAAAATATAACAAATCACAGTTTCTAAAATATAAAGATACTCTAAACAGTTAGTCTTTCTTACGCAGACAGCGTTTACGCAGTTTTTTGAGGCTAGCAAGAGTCCTTTTCTCTTTGGGGCGAGCCACTTTACTAGGAGGGCTATAAATCCTGGGTGAAGGGTGCAATATGATTGCATCAGAAGGTGTAGGATTATGGTCGGGGTATCCGCCGTTTCGATATGCTTCTCCTCGAGCTGATTTTCCTCCGCTCGTAGCTGGATACGTTCATCCAAAAACTCTCGCAGAGAATGGGGTTGCCTAAGTTCGATATCTTCTTAGAGATTCTGGATTTTACAATCGAACTGAGATAAAGACAATTCGTTTATCGCTTGGACTTGCTGTTACAACTTACGTTTATCTGAACAAACGCAGGTTTCCTTTCTGATCTTTGTAGAATAGCGTTTAACTCGTTTGGTACAACGTTCTCCGCCACTTTGGTGACAGGTTATATCGTGTTAAGCCGGGACGGGACGATGGTAAGGGTTAAACGGCGATATTAAATGTCCGCGTCCCAATCCGGCTAGGTAGAATGGGCTAGTATCTAGGAAGCCCACAACTGGGGTGCCACCGACTAATTGTTCAGGTAACACTAGATCTTTGAGCAGTGAGTACAGCTCGGGAGGATCCGTCATACTAATAGGATCAAATCAAGAGTCTGAAGTCTCACTGGGGAATGAGGAGTTCTGATCGAGTATTCCGAAACTCTGATCATTGGTTTATTTAAGGATCGTCTGAGTCGGACGAGCGTAGGTGATACATCGAACAAGTTTCGCTCGAAACTCCCGCAAGTATAGCGAGTAAAACCGTGTTAAAAGCAACGTCTCCGCGGATGTTTATGTCTTTCCGTTTGTTGGTTGGGTCTTGGGCATTCCTCGCAATAATACCAAAAATGCACGTCTTGTAGGGGAAACTCGAGTGATCTTTCTCCAGCTTACAATATTCCTCCATCCGTTCGAAGCTATCCGGTACAACAGGTAGCGGTCGATCGGCGGTAAGATACATCATAGTGGAATAGAGCCATTTGAGTTCTACCATGCGGTCATGATGTATACCTTGAGGATATCGAGTTTCTAGATTCTGTTGACTGGTAATATCGAGATAGGTTTCTCTCAAGAATTCCAGGTATTTGGTGAAGTCGCTGCGTTTATCCGGCTCTTCAACATCTGCACTTTCGAGTCAGTTTCGAATAGAATTTTCGTGTTCGAGTCTCAGTTTATCGTTCCGCTTCCGCTGGGTATGATATTTAAATAAACCATTTCCCTTTTGGTGTCTATATCGTTCGTATCTTGTAGGTCGATAGGATGACCAGTAGTTAAGAAGTCCATATACGTACCATTACGATGAGTATAGCGAGCGGTAAATTTTCTGCAGTCCAACCCACGCGCAAGTTGTTCCCGGGCCATTGGCGGTTAGATATAACGACCATCGTCCTCCGTAGTAGTTGGACCAGCGTCGCCGCGTATCAAGCTATCAACAAACGCTTGTAAAGGTAGAGTATATCGCTCCCTGATACCAAGATCATCTTCTATCAACTCAATCATATCTGCTATATAAGTTTATCCATATTATAATGAGTTTATATTTAGGCGAGCATGCGTCGCTGCCTACCCCTCTCTGCCCCCGGACAGTGCGAGATCCTCAGCGCTGGTGTACTTACGCCGATGTGCCTATCGCCAACGTCGTAGCTGCACAACGACTACAACAACCAGCACGAGCCACTCCACCGTCCGTCCCAAAGGTTTAGATATACTTCAGGTTCTTACTGGAGTTAGGGTTACTTTCACAATTGCGACTCGCTACTGTAAACACACCTTAGTAGTAACATTCACCTACAATCGCACAAATTCCACGTAACTGTCACAAATGGTACACATTCTATCACACATTCGGGTCATTTGTCCGTTAGTCAAGTGCTTTCCAGAATGTCACGGTGTTATTATGTATCCTTGGATACTAGCGGTGTGCTATTTATTCCGTATGCTATTCAATGGGGCAAGCCTTCTATTGTTCTTTTAACTCACTTCTAATTCTAGCGTGGTTGTTGCCATGGTGACATTATGGAAAGCTAGCGGTAGAATTAGGATAATTCTCATGCATACAGATCTGGGATGCTATTTAATAGTAATTCTTTAATTGTCAATATCCTCTCTATATATGATTTTATGAATTTTATCGGCTATTGACTATACATTGGAGATTCTCACACACAAATACACTTAATAGAGTGAATCTCCGCTCCCATGATCTATTAATTAATGGAATTTTGGGAATGTTATAAATTGTATAAAATGAAAATTTATTAAATTCATTGAAATATATGAATTTAAATTTATTCCCGTAAATTTTATTATTTAATGTTAAATAGACGTAATTTTATTCCAGAACGTGTCTGGGGACTGGGATCCTTGATTCTAGGAATTTTGTCTTTTAAAGAGTATCGGTAAGTGCTACGATATCTTAATCGACTAGAATTTTAAAGGATCTGATAATTGACAGATTTTGTAAATATTAATAATTAATATTTAGGATGGGCACCAGTTTATTCCAGAACTTGTCTGGGGACGTTAACCACTGATTCTAGAATTTAGTCTTTCAAGTATATCGGTGGGTGCCGCGATATCTTAATCGACTAGAATTACAGATGGTCAAAGGGTTTAACAGATTTATTTGCGTTGTACGCTACTGTTAAAGGGACATCACGCTACTATATGTATTATTTGATATATACGGTATGAGAGCAATATCGCATGAAGCAATGTCAGTGTGAAGAGGCAAGTCGTTTCCAAGGTCTACCCAGAGCTTGGTTTAGCCGAGACACAAGGATCTGAACTTTGCATTCCTAATACTCTGCTTACCAATAATACTTAAATATAGTAGGAGCTTTATTGTACTTTAATAAGTACGGATATTTCATCTTACTGTAGTCACGTATTTATAATATGATACGAACAGTAAGGAAAGAGAAAAAGAATTATTTCTCGCCGTCGCACTAAATATAATATATAAGTAATTAAGTAATAAACACTAATATATTGCACTAATCTACTAAATAATCACTAAATAACATTCTACTAAATAAAATTAAAGAAAACGATTATAATAAAATTACATAATAATACATACATAATATAAAATAATAAAATAAATATAAAATAATGTAGTCACACACCCACTCCGTATGTTGTTACGTTATGGAGTCCCTAGATATTTGTTGGATTAGGGAGGTGGTCGTGGGAAGAGTATCTTGCCTTCCATAGTTTCCGGACAGTTTTCGGTCTCTTTCCAGTAAACATAAATGACCAGCTGGGCGATTGAGTGGTTGTGTTACTTTCTCCGCTCCCTTGGCCTGTCTAATCTTCGCCGGGTTAAGATGGGGAGGCCGTTCATCTTCTTTACTTAGGAAGTCGGGTTCACCTAACCAGTCTGGAGTATCTGTAAGTTCTTGAGGAGTTGCTCCTCTGGAGGCGATGTCGGCTAGATTGATCGTCTCGGGGCAATGTCTCCATTGATCTACATTGGAGTTGATGTCGTCATTATCTGAGGAGTATGGTGTTCCCTCAGTTGGGTCGTCAACTTCACTGCTCTCCACTTCCCGTTCACTTAATTGATATACCAGTTCTTTTGGTAATCTTTCCATAAGAGTTCTACGAGAAGGGCCAGTAAAGTACCAACCTACTCTAGTTCTTCCCGCATAAACTTGTAGAGGTTGCGGTTGAGCAGGCCGTTTCTCCAATGTCTCAAGCGCTTCATGCGCATTTTGACCGATGAGTATTTGGACTCCAGGGTAATCGGTGTTGAATCTAGGTATTTCAAACTGCTGGGTGAAATCGTCCTCATCCCAGTTATAAGGTTCCACTTGGCTGGTCGCGAAGTTCTTTATCGCTAACATTTTTACTGACCTTATGCTGTGTTCTCCTAGTTCATCCTGGGGGGTGGACAACGCACCTACATAATAATCTGTGATTACTGTAGATTTCCAAACCTGCATAATTCCTGACATGTTTAGCTTAGTTCGGAACTTGGGTTGTCCAGCAAAGATGTCTTCGGCTAGTTCTTTGTCGATGAATGTTCCTGTACTACCGGAGTCAAGGAGGGCGTTCACTACATAACTCCTTTTAGGTCCGTGGACCCTTACCTGTACTACAGGAAATTCTCGGATTCCTACATTGGAAGGTGGTGCTTTCCAAGATGGTTGTCTGTCAGAAGTAGTTAGGGGGGGCTCGCTGTCGGTGTCTTTTTCATACGTAAGTGCTCGATACACTGCGGTATTTGTTAGGTAACAGGATTCGTTTTCGTCGGAGAATTCGTCCGTATAGAATCCTTCCATCTCAGAATATTGGTCAGTGTCGTTCACATCACTGAATTGGACATGTAGTTCGGACTCACTTACCTGACTCGGGCTGTTTCGTTCGAATTCCGTGTGCAACAAGATATGATGTTTTGCGCCGCACTTTGCACACCTTACGTCGGAGTAACAGGTTCGCCGTTGGTGTCCTTGTCTGAGGCAATTATAACACAACCGCTTATCCCACATGACTTCACGTCTGTCCTTTAGTGATTTCCTCAGGAATTCATCACACGCACTTAAACAGTGGGGCCCATCGCACAGCACACATTTGGGCTTGATGTTACTTACTTTAACATGTGCTGTGTGGTGCACGTTCGTTCTCTCCTCGGGCTTTCTCACCTGAATTCTCTTGGGAGACGTAGGAGGAGTTTTTCTTACCTGTTCTCTCCTGTCATTGGTTCGAGACTTGAATTTACTTACCTGGTCTTTAGGCGTTTTATTGACATAATAAGATCTTTCAGTGTCTTTCCCGCTATCCTCTCCTTGAGAAGTCTGGCTTTCGCCGTCGTCTGTATAACACACTGGTGTTACCCTTCTCCTAGAAACGGGTTTCTCACTTACCTTGTTTCCTAGTGTCTTCTCTCTGGACTGCCTTAGGAGCTGTAATTTCACTTCTCCATCTAAGAATGACATGAGATCAGCCATGGTAGGGTCTCGTCGTTGTTGTTCCATCATATATAACACTTTCTTGTCCCAGCGTGTACCTACTCCACCCTTGGGCAAAGTAGATGCTAAGGCTCCTAGTAGTAGTAGTGAACGGTTTACTGGCCCGTTCAGCCTTTAATTTTCGCCAAATCATATTTTGCACACTACAGTATAGCGTAATAGTAATGTATTACGATCGCAACAAACAGCAATATTAATATACTCAGTATATTTTTGCACAAACTAAGTAAATATAAAAGTAAATAACACTTACTAATATTATTATTTCTAATTTATTAATTAATTATTCGAAAAAACTTTTAATACTGCTTCAATAAATTTACATAGTAGTACCGGTGCACTGTACGTTTCTTTAAACAAGTCTATCAAACTATTATATTTTAGTCCGTATTCTATTCGTATATCATCCGTCAGGTGACAAAATAATAGTACGTGAGGCTCGTCTTGTACTAGGTTAGTGTTACAGCAGCAGATACGTTGCTCAGGAGGGATGCGACTCCAACGACCCGTTTCAACCTTAAGTCTGTGGGACATTAGACGCAATTTAGTGAAATGTTTTCTGTTGTGGTCGGGGATCAGCGGATTTAA
The DNA here is from genome assembly GCA_032718475.1 of Nemertoderma westbladi. Taxonomy (NCBI): domain Eukaryota; kingdom Metazoa; phylum Xenacoelomorpha; order Nemertodermatida; family Nemertodermatidae; genus Nemertoderma; species Nemertoderma westbladi. The sequence goes on along the minus strand of JAUCBJ010002662.1, from coordinate 39,038 downwards.
ACAGGAGTAAATGGGGTGTGGTTTCAAGTCGGGGTTCATTGTAGTTCTGTACGTATTAAATTTAGTCGCTGTCATTGGCTTATTTATTATCCTCGTCCTAACAGTATCTAGAGGGTCCTTATTATTATAGTCGAGGGATTCCATTAGTAATTTATAACCAGGGGTGTTATTCATATTGCACATATTAAAAACCTTAACTATGGGTAATTCATTGTCACATAATAATAATAGTTGTTTCACATAACGTTTACGAGCTGTTAAAATCCAGTGTTTCAATGGCGGGATACCTGATTCTATTAAACATATATCTATTGGGGTTTGTGTACGCACAGAAAGTAATATCCTAACTAGTCTATTATATAGTTTCTCAATATTTCTCAAATTATTACTTAACCATGACTCAGAACCATATAAAAGAGCGCTAACTACACAAGCATCAAAAACTCGTCTCTTTAATGCAAAAGGTATTTCGGAATTTCTCATACAAAATATGGTAAATTTATTTACAATGTGCTCGCATTTGATTTCATGTAGCTTTAATACTGTAGAAATTCTACCATCTGCTGAAAATATAGACCCTAAATATACATAAGATTCACATGCACGAATAGTAAAATTATCCATCTGAAACGGTAATCTATCTGAGTTATTCCCATTTATTACAAAAAATTTACTTTTCTTTTCATTTACTACCATCCCTGAAATTCTACAAAATTTTGCCAACCGTTTTAATTTAATTACACTTATATCTCGAGTTGTTGAAAGAATTACTGTATCATCCATAAACAGGAGAGCCACTAATCCCCCCAAAAAGCCATCTTGTCGGACTGCATCTTTTAACATTCTAATTAGTCTGTTAAGATATAAGCAAAATAGCAGTCCGCTAGTCGGAGCACCTTGCCTTACTCCTATCGCTGTAAAAATCACTGTTGATTTCAGTATTGATTTTGTCCCAGAATACAGGGCCTTTATTATTGATAACATTACAGCTCCGCATCCCAGTAGTTTGAGTTCCGCTATTAATTTTTGTCTCGGTACCCGATCATAGGCTTTGCTATAATCAATGAATATTATAAACAATTTACACTTTTTAAACTTAGCGAAGTCTATCAAAAGGCGTAGACTCATTATCTGTTCCAGACAACCTCTATTTTTTTGCGCTCCAGCTTGGCATTTATCTATATTAACCCATACCCTTAAACGATTGTATAAAAGTATATCAAATAACTTAGCAAGTGTATACATAATACTTAATCCACGGTAGTTACCGCACTCGGATCGTGTACCAGATTTGAAGCATACGATAAGTTTGCTGATTGCCCATGTTGCAGGAAAAACCGTATTTAAGAATATTGCGTTAAACATAGAGAGAATAAATAACAACCAGGATCCTGGTAGACGCGTAATAAGACCTGGACTAACGCCGATATAGCCTTTCCCAGGTTTCAGATCCGCGAGACTTTCCGCTAGCTCTCTTTCCGAGAAGGGGTTGTCTAATAAAGGAATGAAAGGTCCATCTGATGTATCCACCTCGTCCATGCCAATCGACTCATTATCTGGATTTAAGAGTGTTTCGAAATGATGTTTGAACTGATCGTCGCTTGGACTATCATGTTGTTCACCCACTGGTTTATTAACTTCATCTATACAACCGTTCCAGTCTAAAGCATTCCATATTTCTTTGCTATCATGGGAGGTTAGAAGTTTTATCCAACGGGAAATATTTGGATCCTGGTTTCTAATGCGCTTATCATCAAGCAGTAGGCTGCATTCACTTGCGGTGTCATCCACAGTATTAAACCATTCATCTATGATTCTTTGTATGTCCTGTTGATTTAAATTGTCCTCTGTAACTATGGGGGGGTCAATTCTTTCCATTTTGGATATAAATTTATCCATATCTACCTTTTGGAAACACCTACAACCATAGAATTCTGGTATTCGTGAGACTTACCTAGCCAATCTAATTGTCTACAGATCTCCTGAATCTCATCGGAAAACTCTATAATCCCGCTGCTAAGAAACTTTCGGGGCGCCATTAATTTTGCATACAAATACCTAGCTATGTTATTCCTATTACCATACCTGATGTTTAGTGTATCCCAAACTTGTCTTAATCCGTCTGGATGTCCAATAAACTTTAACGCCATTAAACTGGGAGATCCTTCCAAGCACTCGATGAGGAATCTAAGTTTCTCTCCATTAGATAGCACAGAGTTCTGTATGTTATCTTTGTAATATTCATTAAAAGGTAACCATTTCATCTCATCTCCATTGAACTTGACGATCTCTCCCACCTTTACCGCTTGCCGGGCTTCGGTTCTAGCCATTTGACGCGTAAAACTTTCTTGGGCCATCGTGTTATTTAATATCGAATTATCGGTATATAAATTTCTCGGATTATGATCAGGTCTATAGGGAATATCATTATCAACAGGTCTATAATTACCCTTAATAGGGTTCACTATAGGAGTTTCTACTTCGCTAGCAGTATATATGCGTGTAGGCTCCACACCTTGCGCATGAGATACAGGTTGACACATTGTTACCGGGGGTGGTGGTAAACCCTTTTGTGTATTTACTAATTTATCGCGTTCTAACGCGATACTTTGCTGCACTTCTTGCAACTCTAACCTACTTTCCCTTACTGTGCCCTTGAATTGCTGAACAGTCTCCTGCATCTGCCCGAGCAGGAGATCCATCCCCCGCCGTCTCTCATCCACCCATTCGACCGTCGAAGCGGGAGTCGCCAACGTTGTAGCGGGCAGACGAGGGACAACGGGCGACAAATCATGAATATTTCGCTCGGAGTCCAGGGCATGAACTGTCTCATGGGCTGTTCTGCTGGGCACAGGTAGCTTGGTACTGTGCAAAGGGAATTTAGAGGTAGGTTCAGGGAGTACAGGTGTCTCTACCACCGAAAGGGTGGCTTTGGGAACAGGCCTAATTATTTCAAGCTCATCTACTATAGTAGGGAGTCTTTCTATTTTAATTATTTGGTCTGTGGGTTCTGTACTACCTAAGTTTGTGTTATTTAGTTGCCTTCTAACAGCTGGAGGCAAATCAGGCAATTTCTGACGGTGGGATGTTCTTCTACGTCTGCTTAGACGAGATCTATTTCCTTTGCCTTCAGTATCGGTGGTATCGCCTTCCTCAGATGATGTATATCCCTGTCTTTTGGGAGTAGATCGATTCATCATCTGCATATTACTAGCTGTTAACTGTTTATTTATGCAGTCTTGATTCTCCTGAATGTTTTCCAATTCTAATTGGGCGATCTCTTCAGCCGCTCTCCGTTCTGCTTCTGCCACCGCTATCTTTCTTTCCGCTTCTGCCGCTGCTGCCGCTTTTGCTTCTGCCGCTTTTGCCTCTGCCGCTGCCGCTGCCGCTGCTATTTTCTTTCTGTCTTCTATAAGTTTTTTCTTTACTTGCTCTTCTTGGACTCTAGTGATGCGGAGGAGTTCATCAAATTTAGCTTGGTTCGCAGCTAACATTTCCGCATCGATTGCGTCCAGCACAAGCTTGGTTCCTTCACTATTAGGGCTAAGCCCCTCCAACCTTCTCCTCAACTCTTCATCTCTTACAAAGCGTTGATAGTCTGACAGATAGATGTCAATAGCATCCCTCTTATGCGGTTTCTCTGCTGTCACTTCGCTTTCTTCTTGAGAAAAAGTGGCGTCGGTTGATTCTTCATAGGTTGGCCGCTCATCATAAACCTTATCCGCCATCTTCGCTCCGCGTTCGGGCGTCCGCTCATCAGTATCCGAACTACTGGAGCTATCGGGCCGCTGAAAACTAGGTTCTTGGCTAGGATGTCACTGATCTTTTTAAGACACTGTCTAACAGTCATTCTAACACTATCTAGGAGACTATCCGACAGTGATTGGGTTGTGTCAGACATGTTTGTTTACACAGTTGAATGCCTACGGCTATAAATACAGTTAAAGCAAGTCTAGTAATTCAGTATCACTGTTAGCCTAATAATTAATTACCGAAACTGCTACTCAGTGTAGCGTGATATATATATAATATATTAGAATACCGGTATGCTTATAGTATATATAAGTATTATTACAGACTAGGTTTGTTACAGAATACCGGTATAATTTTAGCACAAATATATATAAATATATAATAGGCCTATCGTGAATACCGGTATGCAGCTTACACTTTTTATGTATATACAGTACAGGCCACCAGAAAAAGCAGATTTCATCCAATGTGATCACATGTGAACACATTTGTTCAAGTCATCTGATTGGCAGGTTATGGCGAGTTATCTTCTAGATCACACAGCAGAAGGCTAACTTGCTGGGACCGACAAAGGCTTTGTGTGTGGTGCGCTTATATGTCTGATATCAGGTAGATGAGAGAGCCCCCAGGGCGTAACATTGCGGACATGGGCCTGTATTGGTAGAGAGAGAACTACATACAAGACCACATGGAGGTTCATGGAGTGTATGGGTATGTGGATGGAGGAGCCTAGACCATTGAAAAGTTAATTTAGTGCAGGGAGATGTCGCGCCATTAGTCTGACACCGAGAGGGCACAGAGAAACACCAGAAGATGCCTTAATATCACTAACTATAGGCCTGCCTACTAGACACTATTAACCGCACACTATAAAGGTAAACAAAATCCTTATCGCATTTCCAGCTGCAGTGAGTGACAGTTGGCGGCAAACTACAGAGAGTTTCCAGATTACTAAGCGTTTCAAAAGTATTCAATTGTATCCTTTGGCGAAAAAATTTTGGTTGTTGCCATTTCAATTATGTTCAATTGTCCCGTTCAACAACATTACATTACACTGGTACACATTTGATAAAATGTGTTCACAATTGTACAAATCTGCGTTTTCTGGTGGCCTGTACTGTATATAAGTATAATTACAGACTAGAATTAATTACAGAATACCGGTATAATTTCAGCCTATATTTATAAAAATAAAGATAATAAGCCTATTGTAAATACCGGTATATCAATTATTTTAGAATAATTGAATTTCTGAATTTTAAGGGTTACTTGGTTACTTTAACTTACTTATTACCGTTATTTAAGCAGTAGTCCAACTGATATTGAGACCTAATTGTTGTATGGCAGGCCTACTATTTATAAATCGTTTGAGTTGATTTATAATATATATATATACCTGTTTAATGGGTTTTGTCAATGTTTGAAATAAATGTTATTATTTCTGGGGGAGTCACTACACATAAGCTGTGCGCTCTCAGTGGAGTGCTACTTATTAGACACTAAAACAAATAATTCTAATTTACCTAAGTTACTTAATACTACGAATTACGTACAATTCGGGTTGAGATTACAATCTCTAAATAAACACAAAAAATTTAATTACAAATACACAAATACAAATTTTTAGGGTAATTTTACAAGAAGTCTACTAACCAGCCTAACAAAGGGTTAGAATATCTGGTTATTACAACGGACAGGTTACTACGGTATTTGAAAATAATAAGTAGTAGTAAATATACTGCGTTGTCCAGATAGGAAAATACCACCGCCTGACGACCTATAACCGTATTGCCATAGGTACTACGTTATGTATCACGGAGTGTTCCTACCTAGAGATTAATTACCGCGGTCTACCAGAACCAACGTGCCTATTAACCACTTTACAACACAAATATACTGCCTACACACTAATCACCTTCGGAAAGTACTGTACACTAAACCCTAAATTAGGTACAAGTACTTGTACGACAAATAATTAGTAGTTAAAAATACTTGAACAGCTAAAAGAACCACGGTATCTGCCGGAGTGACCAAAGCATAAAATCTCCAGTCTTTACCTACGCCGAGCAGCCCTGATGTAGTACCGGGGTTAGTTTAACTATAACGGTATGTATAACAAACACAATTACTGTAGGAATAAACTTGGGGATATGAATGTTGCGAATAATCGCATAAACTCTGAATAATAAATATTACGCTACGCGTACAAACCACTCAAACAAAATGCAGACCAAATACTGACAGACTACTATCCAGCCTAAACAAACTACGGTATATGCAGACTCCGAAATGATTAGTTAGTATGCGTTCTAACCCAGTAGTACGACTTATTCTTTCACAGGGGGTTTACCTCACAGCACTTGAAGCCCCTACGTTCCCAACTAGCACTTTTTCGGACAGATGCTCTACACACACCGAAATTTCCTCAAACCCAACAACAGCCAGACAACTATCCAGCCTACAAATTATCTAAATAAAATTATACGCTACCCGTACAGACTACACAAACAAAGTACAGACCAAACGCTGGCAGACTACTATCAAGCCTAAATAAACTACAGTATATGCAGACTCCGAAATGATTAGTTAGTATGCGTTCTAACCCAGTAGTACGACTTATTCTTTCACAGGGGGTTTACCTCACAGCACTTGAAGCCCCTACTTTCCTAACTTAGCACTTTATCGGACAGATGCTCTACACACACTGCAATCCGTTCAGACTTAACAACGGTTAGACAACAGTCCAGCCTACAAATTATCTGTACAATCGGAGCAGGCTTACACGCCTTCTGCTCAATATTAACCTACAAATAAATAAAACTTGACAGAAACAAGTAAAATCTCAATAAAAAACCAGGGCGGCCGTCCCTGATTAATTATTAAGGCCTACCGGTATATAATTATAAAAATCGAACAATACTGCTGTACCTGTACTGTAAGTACCGGTTCGGATGATCAGGCAGTCAGGCTTACAGATTACCGGTCGACCGGTACTTTCGACTAGATTGCTTACACCGCAATCCAGAAGCAATATCTGTTATTGTTTGCGCTTTTAAGACCTTTGACAGTTTAACCTGCCAAATTAGGATGTCTTTTAGATGATATATAGTCTTTAGCCTATGACGAGTATTTGATACACTACATTAGCCGAAGCCAGTCTATGCGCAATCATTCACCCGCTGGATATACCCGGGAGACTGAATTCGGAAGCTTAATGATTGATGGTGTAAGCCTACCGTATTATTCGACTGATCGTAATATATAATCTCTGACAAATATTATTCACTTTCGGGAAATATTAACAGTTCCTTTAGGACGTGGCGCTCTAAATATGTAAACAGAGTTATGACTTAAACTAGACGCAATGAGATGGCTATAGATTCACGTATATGGCGCATTCTTTAGGAGATGCTTTGTTATCAGTCACAATCATACACAATGCTGCACAATGCTGCACACCAATCTGCCGACCTTCACTAATTTTAGTCACATACAAAGAGAATAACAGACAATGCATGTAGGGCCTATAAAATAGCATTAGATTCACTTCACGACACTTAACATAAGTCGCAATCGTTTATCTGTAACCGGTCTCTCTAACCTTTAGTATATCAAGAAGATTGGGGTGTCTGACTATTGATCAGTATTCCAAATATAATCTTCCATCAACAAATATAATGAATAACCGACAGCAAAAGCAGTAATGTTAAGTAAGATATGCATGATATGTTTAGTTAGTTGAGATATGAATTGCATTGATAACAGATATACGTTCTATAATTAAGCCTACTAATGTAAGACTAAAGACTGAAACACGGAGGTGCCAAAAGCCGGTGTTCTTAGGCTCTGGGCAAAAACATAACACTGAATTCCTGAGTTTCTGTATCCACCTCCAACACAGAGACAAAAAACGCTCTGATTGGTCGACCGAACAACGAGAGAACAAAGAAACAAAGAAATGTCGACGTGGCAATATCAGCTGTTAGCCGTCGTCATGGTAGCGACACTGTTTTCAAGAGTATCGAGCTTTTTGCGTCACGAAATTGCGGATTATGTCCTCTAAAGTACAAATACAGAAGAAATGGCTTTTATGTCCTCTAAAACACCAGTACAGCAAGGACACGGCCTTTTTATGCCTGGTAAACCAACCACAGAGTACTTTACAGGGATAATAACCGGCTAATTACGCAAAAGCTTTTACACACCCAGAGGCATAGCAAGGGGGGCACGTTCCCCTCAGCTGCACTCATCTAGAGGCGTAGTGAGGGGGCATGGGAACGTTCCCCTCAGCCGCACTTACCCTGAGGCGTAGTCAGGGGGGCACGTTCCCCTAGGCCGCACTCACCTAGAGGCGTAGCTAGTGTGGGGCACATTACCCTCGGCCGCACTCACCTAGAGGCGTAGCGAGGGGGCAGGGGCACGTTACCCTCGGCCGCACTCACCTAGAGGCGTAGCGAGGGGGCAGGGGCACGTTCCCCTCGGCCGCACTCACCCAGAGGTGTAGTGACGGGGGGCACGTTCCCCTAGGCCGCACTCACCTAGAGGTGTAGTGACGGGGGGCACGTTCCCCTAGGCCGCACTCACCTAGAGGCGTAGCTAGGGTGGGGCACATTACCCTCGGCCGCACTCACCTAGAGGCGTAGCGAGGGGGCAGGGGCACGTTCCCCTCGGCCGCACTCACCCAGAGGCGTAGCGAGGGTGGGGCACATTACCCTCGGCCGCACTCACCTAGAGGCGTAGCGAGGGGGCAGGGGCACGTTCCCCTCGGCCGCACTCACCCAGAGGTGTAGTGACGGGGGGCACGTTCCCCTAGGCTGCACTCTACTACTACTAGGATCGGCATGCTGCATTGCAGCTGCATTTTTAAGAATGCTTTGCCGGCTTGTCAACAAAATTGCACCGCCACAACTCCCTATCACCCATGACATTTGCTAGATCATCCGCATCTTTAAGGCCAGTGTCCTTTAAGATGCGTCTCAAGAAAGTCATGGGCTGTCCACCATGCTTATTCACTCCATGAGGCTGCCAAAGTACAAGATTATGCACTGGCTGGTCCTCACGGCGAAAGCAATGTCCTGCAAAGCGGAGGCGATTTTGTTCTAGTTCTAGGCTGCACTCACCTAGAGGCGTAGCGAGGGGGCAGGGGCACGTTCCCCTCGGCCGCACTCACCCAAAGGCGTAGCGACGGGGGGCACGTTCCCCTCAGCCAAATTTTATCTGCTCGCTTGGCTCGCCATTCAATATATCATAAGTGCACTCACTACATCAAACTAGTGTATAATCAATGTGATATAGTAATAGTAATATACTGTTAGATATACAGTATAATTAAAAATACGTTAGAAATTAAAAGTTAAAATTATTGGAGGGGGGGGGGGGGGGGGGGGGGTTGGGGTGCTGTCTCAGCTTCATTCCCCTGGGCGCCATAAGGGCTCATGGGGTGAATAAGCATGGTGGACAGCCCATGACTTTCTTGAGACGCATCTTAAAGGACACTGGCCTTGAAGATGCGGATGATCTAGCAAATGTCATGGGTGATAGGGAGTTGTGGCGGCGCAATTTTGTTGACAAGCTGGCACAGCATTCTTAAAAATGCAGCTGCAATGCGGTATGCCGATCCTAGTAGTATATAAGGTCTTGCTACGCCTCTGGTAGGTTTAGTACCGCTAGACGTTGGATATCTGTCTCACAGTACCATTAACCCCTAAACTCTACAAATACAACGAATTGTGGTTACTGGCTGATGATAAGTCTATCCGGTATACAGGAACGTATGTATCGTTTGGTAGGGAAATGATTCAGCCGATTTGTTATCCATCCAATGGATTTTATAGTGAACATCATCCATTTTATAGTGAACATCATCCATTTTATAGTGAACATCATCCATTTTATAGTGAACATCATCCATTTTATAGTGAACATCATCCATTTTATAGTGAACATCATCCATTTTATAGTGAACATCATCCATTTTATAGTGAACATCATCCATTTTATAGTGAACATCATCCATTTTATAGTGAACATCATCCATTTTATAGTGAACATCATCCATTTTATAGTGAACATCATCCATTTTATAGTGAACATCATCCATTTTATAGTGAACATCATCCATTTTATAGTGAACATCATCCATTTTATAGTGAACATCATCCATTTTATAGTGAACATCATCCATTTTATAGTGAACATCATCCATTTTATAGTGAACATCATCCATTTTATAGTGAACATCATCCATTTTATAGTGAACATCATCCATTTTATAGTGAACATCATCCATTTTATAGTGAACATCATCCATTTTATAGTGAACATCATCCATTTTATAGTGAACATCATCCATTTTATAGTGAACATCATTCATTTTATAGTGAACATCATCCATTTTAGGAAAATGATTTACTTTTCTTTCATTTCCATAATATATTTATAGGAAAAAATAATAATTCAATCAAATTCCTCAAAAGTTGGTTATAAATCGGTTAAATAGCAATTTTCTGGAATAAATAAAATTTATTTTCGTTAACTTACTCTACATGCACATTTATTTATTTATATATTTTTATATTTATTCTGAATATTCGCAACTTTTTATACTTTCTATATCATACGACTCATAACTAACTTATAGTCGTAGTTACATATGTTTATATTAAGTTAGCATGTACTATTGTAATAAATAAATGTTCAAGTTTTATCATTTTCTGGTGGTTGGCCCCTAATGTTACATTTTCTATAGATATTATTCAATTAATTTTACCATAAAATAGGAAACCATTATTATGCATCATACTTGGTTGGATAAATATTTCTCCATTTGACGCAACACCGCCGCGGCCGCTATGAGGGAGGTGAATACCGCGGCCGCTCCTAAAGCCGCAGGCCATCGCTAACTATATAGGTTAACTTGGGATTCTGGGAGACTTTTCGATGAAGGAACTGACCAAATTTTTTTATTTTCTCACCAGGGGAGCAGGTCGGAATTCTAAGATATTAGCAACTCGAACATTATTAAATCTAACCCTTCGACGGACACGGCGGACAAAAAACCGTCATTTTTTCGACAATTTTAAAATTTTTTTTGAAAGGCGCTCTACAGTGGCTCGAAAAAACCCTAGGTTATTGCTTAGCCGACGCCGGAATACGATAGAAGGGATTAATTAGTGAATTCGTTTTTTTTTTCAAAAAAGATTACCACGCCTTTTTTCCGAAAATGTCCGTCAAAGTTGAAAAAACGGACAAAATAACTTTGCGGGATCCGCTATAACTCGGCTAATATTAATCGTACGTGGACGAAAGTAACGCGGTTGGAAAGGGGAAGAGTGGTACTACCTTCGTATCGAATGGGGGTAAGATATTTATTAAAATTTCGGGTGGAAAAAGGGGCTGTAAATTTGTACGTTTTTGTCCGTCTTTTTTGGAAAACTTATTTCCGAAATGTTTAATTCGACAACGCGGGTAGGAATCCACTAATTCTTTTATGAAACTCGTAGAAGACCATTGGGGCTACGTTCCTATCGAATGGGGGTACAAAAAATATGTCGGCAATAGGGGCCAAAAAGGGCCAGAATTTGTAAAGTAGTTTTTATCGAATAATTTTTTATTTTTAACTTTAGTTGGTTAAGGTACATTCTATACAGTCAATATCCATACGGGGAATTCAAATATGCTATCGGTTTTGCTCCAAGGATGATATTAAAAAAAGGAGGGCCAAAATTATAATTTCGCGCTTCAAACTTGCTTCGCGGGAAATCGTCTAGCTCGAAAACTACTTAACTTACGGGAGATTTGTTTACACAGACGTATAGTGCGTTAAATTATCTATCTAACAGCGTTAATCACAGCGCCGGAGGTATTATAAAACTGGAGCGGCAGGCGATCGTGTGAAATATAATATTTATAAAAAGGGACGAAAATTTTTTTTTTTAACAAATCGCTATTCCATTATAATTTAGCGTATTGCGCCAAAAGTACCTGTAAAAAGTATCAAATTAACTCCGCTATCTTTTATCTTAACATATATAATTAAATTTACGAATTTTAAGGGTCGAAAAATATCGCGTTATTTTGGCCCTTTTTTTAAATTTTTTTGGGGCCAAAAATAACCCCTTCTCAAAAGATTAAGAAAAAAATTACGGCAAAGAATAATACCAATTTTATTGAATTTGGACCACCAGAACCGAAGTTAGAGCGATTTTAGTGAAAAAATAAAAATAATTTTTTTTGCAAAAAAATTAAGAATGGTCAGGTCAATATTGGATTTCGAACCCGCGAACTTAGGTTTCATTAACGTGATTGATAACCACTAGACTATGTGACCAAGAGAATTTGAAATTTTCGAGTGACTATTTTTAAACATAATTAACTTCGGTTCTACAGGGCCGTTTAATCTGAAACTTTTCATTGGATAGAGAATAGATCGTAGTGTGTGAAATAGGATAAAACTTGGGAAAAGACTTATGTGCACTTAGTGCAAAATGCACTTAAATAGTGAACATTTTTTCGATATTTCAAACACTATTATTTCCAGTTCTATTCATCGTAGAATGTTATTTTTTGGATTAAAATGTAGTTTGTAATGATTTCTAACTATAATCGTAACATTTGTTTAACTTTTTATGTCTATAAAGTGACTTAAAATGTCCATGAATATGGTCCAAAATCGCAAATCCAGATTTATTAAATTGGATTTTTGACACTTTTAGCGACTGACACTTGATCATACACCATCGTAGATCGGTAGAGGATAAACATAAGTTTGTTAAATAAGAGCCACCATTACGATCTGCTAAAGTGCATTTGTACAAATAAGTGTGCAAATGTGCAAATTTTTTAATAAGGTCAAATTATATAGTATTGGGTTATTTTCTTTGCAGATACTTTATTTTCATATTAATATGTTGTTTGAACCTTACTGAGCGCATTAGGGGATATGCGTACAAATAACCGGCCCTTATGAGGCTTCGATTGGGTAAATTAATAAAACATAAGGTTGTATAGTATAATATTCTAAAAACCAGTGTGATATTAAATGCACTTTAAATAATACATAGAAATCAAATAACAATTGGACCACACAATTAAAAACTAAAAACTAAGTAAAAAACTCAGTAAAAACTAAACTAAACTGTCTTTCATGCAAACAAATTTCTAACTAAAGACGGGTGAATGACCATGACCATGGAAATAATTATAAATATAATTGTATATCAACTATTTGGGGAGGCTTCCAAGTTAAACCCGAAAACAATTATTTTGTTACATAGTAAATAACGTTGTATGTTCTTCTTCCTCTCATAATAAAATATAAATGAAATATCTCAGATCGCTATGCCCTGTAACATTTCACAACCAAAATATTTAAGTGTGAAAAGTGTAGGCCTACCACACACCGCCCAAACAACCGCAAACGCATAGCCAACAAATTTAACAAAAGGTTACATACATGTTGGGTTCATGACGAGATGAGTGAAAATTGATCGCGTAATATAAAGTAAAAAATTAAGAGACGGGCTGGCTCTCCTCCACTTTCTTACCCAATGGATATGTTGTTGTAATAATCTAATATTGGGGCGGCTTTCTCTCGGTTATTGATAATAATTACACCATGTCCCAGAAAAAAGGTGTTTTAAAAAAAGTGTCTCCAGCAATATTTCACCAGTTACACCGCAGGTTATTCTTCTACCTTAAAGCTGTTTGTTGGTACCAATGGAAAGCTGGCCATGCAAGGATTCCACATATGTAACACAATTTGAATTTCGTTGAAAAATAGCTGAGATATTAGCGTTCAAATGTTGCATGGTTTTGCAAAGACGCTAGGCTATTTTATTATATTAATAAATAAACCATATTCTGGAACATTTTTTAAATGTATGAATAGCTACGTAATATTATGATTAAAGATGTAATGCATTGTTGCCCAGCTACGTATTTGGATAAACAAAATATTCCAGATTATGATGCATTTTTTAAATAGAATAAAATAGCCTCGCGCAGGTGCATAACCATGCAACATCTGAACGCCAATATCTTAGCTATTTTTCAACAAAATTCAAATTGTTTTATATATTTGTAATCCTATATTTGTATCAGCTTTCCATTGGTACAAACAAACAGCTACAAGGTAGAAGAATAACTGCAGTGTATGAAAGCGGATTCAATTCCGAGCACTACCCACCGAGAATGGGACTAGTGACATTTTACCAATATAGTTGGCGATGTGAGATTACCATTAATAATCTCACCTCATAACCAACTGGGGGGGGGGGGGGGGGGGGGGATACACGCCATAAAGCCACAGAGAGAGGTGAGAGGTCAAACCACCTCATAGGGAGAAACCAGCTAGTGAGGCTAGCACCAGGGGGTAACACCAACAGGGAGTGGCGAAGTGACAATTAGTATTTAAGCCAATAGCGGGCAGGGAAGCACGTTGGGGAGGACAAGAGCGCATCCGTTGGATATTAGAGGCCACCCAGTAGTGTAGGGCTAAAACCAATATGTGTCAATGATATAACTCTTGTAATCACTCATTATTAGTTAGTTGTGTTAGTTGATTCTCTTACGGTTTGTGACGGGATCCACAAAGGATCCTGGTTTATCCGGTTTTTGATTTACGCGTTCCCGCCGTGTGTGTGTAAAAGGTGGATGGTTGTTGATTGCTGTATAAAGTCCTATGTATAAAGTATAATAGTATAGATATGGAATAGGATGTCTGCACAGTGGTTACGCAACGGTAATTAAAGTTCCGGTCCTATCCTAGCTAAACCGACCAACACAATGAGATAACTGAAATAACTGATTACTGTCAATTGGTTATATTGCACAGGTTGGCCTTGTTACTGTACCTAGCCGGTGCCTCCCTCCCATTGGCGAATATCCCTGTTGGCGCCCTTTGGAGTGTTTCCCCTCACTCCTGCTATTCTCTCTTGGTCAGGGGTGTGGCCCCTGACCCTTATTGTGTGTTTCTCCTTCCCATTTTATTGGGGTGGCACGACATTGGGTAATCAACCTCGTGGCCCCCAACATTGCTTAACGGCTTACTTTATGGGTTTGTGTTAGCGGAATTGAATACGCTAACACTCCCCCCTATGATATCTTCCCGGTGAGAGGATAGCATCCTCCTAAAGTGCGCTACAATTCCGCTGGATCCCGATCTAGCATTGGGTGTGGGGTGGAACTATTTTCTCTCGGAGCCGGCTTTCCAGGCCGCTCCCTATGGGTATGATAATGCTACCCAGTTCGCCTGGCATCCCATGTCGGGCCGATTGTGCGCTCCTCTCACACGACCTTTGTTTCCCCAACACTTTTGCCACTTTAACTCCACACTGTTCTCACCCTGACTCTCCTCTACTTCTCCTCACTACCGCTCTAACTCTCGGACTTCCCTGTCCCTCACTCAGCCTCTTATTCTCCCCCCCCCCACACTTGAATTGCATCCGCACTCTCTCCGCACTCCGCACTATCACCTTTACTCAACCCCTCTTTGACTATCTCATCCCTTCTGACGAATCTCACCCCCCCTCCTGTGCCGTCGCACTCAAGAAGTGTGAAATCGTCTGGTGTCTCGTCCATAGTACCATAGTCAGTTAGCCCCCCAGTCCCAGTAGCTAATTGAGAAAGGTTGAATGACTATAGTACTTACTTCGAACGTATATTTCATTACTAAACTACTGATTACTACGTACGTACATACAAATTGCACTTATTTGATTATTTGCATCATTTTGAATTTGTACTTAATAGTTCGCACGTCTCCCGTGGTGCCTTCCAGGTGTACCACATCGAAGCCTCAGTCTATCCCTCCTGACTTCGGGAACCACCTCAAGTCTTTCCCTTTGCCGTCCTCCTCCCTGGGTCGTTTCCTGGTCACTACCGCTCCCCTGGGATCCGCTTTCTGTCTTCGGACTCTCGCCGCCACCTCCTTACTGATCCCGGTCGTTGGCTCCTTGGGTGCTGGTGTTATCAGCTCCCGATATCGCTTCGCGGGTGGCCCCTCCGAATGGCCCTGTTGTCTCCCCCTGGTGGCGTCCCATAAGATCATCTTCATTGCTCACGGCACATGCTCCGCCAAGAAATCCCTAAACTCCCCTCGGTTCTGTGGCGTCCACCTGTCCAAATACCTTTGTGTATTTATCACTCCGGCATACGACGCCGCCGTTGCTACCTCTTGATAGGTAAACGGTAACCTCCGCTTTATGATTTCCAAGTGAGCCTCCTGATTGATAAGGAAAAAACCCCACTTGAACTCCTGGGCCTTCATGCGTTGCCGCGTCATGGCCCCGACGTCAGCCCACTCCTTGAAGATTTTGAACTTTTCTTCATCGTCCATCCAGTCGCACTGGCGTCCGTAGTGTCCTCGAAAGTTACACTTCGGACATCGGTTATGCAACCGTGGACATGCCCCCATCCTGTGGCTCAACTCGCGGCAGTAGAGACAAAAGGTCCCCTTTTGGAATCGGTACAAACAGCTCCTTTCCTGGTGGGTCTGTCTCCCACAGTAATCGCAACCGAGTAACCAAGTACCTTTCGTCCCAAGCTATCTCCGCGGTCTGTGGAGTCGCTGGTAGGCGAACTTCTGCACGTTAGTGTCCCTGTCTACGTCGATCTCCTCGCCCCTCTCGGGCATCGTCTCCGCGAATACTACCCGTGGTGCCGTCCCCGGTTGCTCGCCCAACCTGATAGTGCTCCCCGCGAAATCCATCGCCGGCTCCTCGTGCACCCAGGCCCGCTTGCCGGGTCTATCCCAGAAGGCCCTCGCTCCACTGGCCGTCACCACCCTCCCGCCAACCCAGTCCGTGTCCGAGTGGCCAATCCTCTCGATGGGCGGCATCTCTCCGAACTCGTCGTCGTCTTTGTCCTCCTCTGGCAGTGGCTCCAACCCCGCTTTCCCGATGGATCCACTATGTCCCTTCCCACCCTGGCTCTCGCCCGTAGCTCTCCATCCCTCTAGCTCCCCTAACTTCCTTGGCGGTTGGTCGCCTTCGGCGCCCGCTGGTATGGGCATCGCTTGCAACCCCAACGTCGACTGTTTCGGCGATCCCACCGTCCATCCCAGTTCTCGCCCTAGAGACTCCCCCGAACTCCCTGATGAAGTCCAACGAAGTTCGTCTAAGCCTGCCTGTTCCTCGAAGCCGTAACTATGCGTCCTGGCCTCCTCCTCCCTCTCCTCTGCTTCTATCCTTTCCCGTCTCGCGACTTCTTCCAGTTGCTTTGCCTCTCGTCTATCCGTCTCTAGCTGCTCCCATCTCTGATACGGCGTATCTATCTCCCCGTCTATCAGATGTCGGCTGTTGTAGTACACCGACTCGCCCTTCAGCCCCAGGTGGTCTACCAGACCGTCAAAGGCCGTCTTAAAGGCTCTCCTGTAGCTTAGGGGTGATCCCGATAACAGAAATGCCGCTGGTTCCCTCTCGATAACCACGGTCATGAATAAGTTAAGCAAACTTATCATTATCCAATCTTCCTGCAGGATATATTGCTTCTGATATACCTTTATCGCTCCTCTTCGGAATTG
Organism: Nemertoderma westbladi; assembly: GCA_032718475.1. Taxonomy (NCBI): domain Eukaryota; kingdom Metazoa; phylum Xenacoelomorpha; order Nemertodermatida; family Nemertodermatidae; genus Nemertoderma; species Nemertoderma westbladi. Next base: position 21,763 of record JAUCBJ010002662.1, on the reverse strand, counting down.
ATACACCTCTTGCTTTCCTGGCCTCGCTCCCCACTTCAGCGAGTTCGCCAACTCTGATCCGTACTCTTCTCTGAACTTTCCCCAGTCCGTCGACTTATGACACACGAGCCCCAATAGCTGGCCCATCGCCACCGCTCCGCACTGGCCTGTGTTCTCCACTACTTCTAACCCGTCCGGTGCTGTCATAGCCATGAAGACCACCTGCATGTCCAGAAGGTTGGGGGTGTCCGGACCGATGATTCTCTCCGCGTCGTCGCGAATCGCCGATCCTACCTTCGTCGTCGACTTCTCTCTTACCAGGACTTGCACCGCTTTCGGCAACCGGTTTAATTTCGGCCCGTCCCTTTTCCCATACGTTCCTAGATCGAATAAGAAAATGTCCCCATTTGGCGCGGCCAAATGTAGGAGTATGGTCCTGGCCGACCCCGCTGATCCTCGTCTCGAACCCTCCTCGTCTTCCACGGTTCCCTCATCATCTAGGATCATATATCCTCCCCTGTTGACGGACTCTATAAACCTCTTCCAATCCTTCTTCGGCGACTCCCTCGGGTACTTCGGAATCCCGAACTTCGCCTCGTCCCCTTTCACCACGTAGTGGAAGTGTTGGAAGATTGCGTTGTCCAGCGACGGCGTCCCGTAGGTCCCGACCAGCCGCTGTTCGTGCATCTCCTGGAAGTGGTCCTGCAGCGCTCGTGCCGCGTGACCCTTTTCCAACCTCTCGTAGTATCCTCTCGTCTTCTCTTCCGGATGCCTCTTGGTGAAATCCACCAGTATCTACTTTCCTCCTTGTTCCGCCTTTCTCTTTCTGATCAGTTTTCCCGCCATTCCGAACACTCTCACTCGCTCACCTGTAAGGTGGTGCCTTACCAAGGCGCAATACAGATGAGTGATACGTTTCTGATGGTCTGCACAGTTCGAGAATGGCTTATTTCCTATCTAACTACGCCTTTTAGCCTAAATTCCTATTACCTAATTTTGTAGCTAACAAATGTACCCTATTTACAATTTCTGTCCGTTGCTTTAATTATGTTCCAGAATAATTTCCCCGCTTGTTACTATAATTTGTAATATTTAGCCCTATTTATTATATTTATTTTTAATTTAACTTAATTCTACTACTTTACTGTTTATGGATTATTCTATTCCATAATCCACATTCTGACCTATTCTATGGGCCTGTGCAGTACGGTGACACGTCAACTGAACCAAAGTCAATTGAACCACGTCAATTGAACATCGTCAATTGAACCAACGTCAATTTAACATTGTGTCAATTGAACCAACGTCAATTGAACCAAACGTCAATTGAACCATACGTCATTAGAACCAAAGTTTATCACCCATCAATTGATCCTAATGTCAATTTAACCAAGTGTCAATTGAACCAAGCGTCTATTGAACCAAGCGTCAATTGACCCATGCATCAATTGACCCATGCGTCAATTGACCCAAGCATCAATTTAATGAAATGTTAATTTAACCAACAAAATAATAATTATTGCAAATTTTTGATTTGGCACTATGTGAGTGTTCACCAGATTCTTTTTTTATATCCTTGCCTTTTGTTATCATGGTAGCTTTGCATTTGTATTTTCGATAGGCTCTACTCCTCCAGTTTTTCATTCCATCTTTTTCACTCTTACTATATATTCGTACCCATTATAACTTACAACTTCGCCACCCCGCTCCGACTTGTAGTTTTCCATTGATTATTTTATTTTGTCTGCACGTAATAACTCTTTTCACTCTTTTATATTTTAGTGAAATGTTCAACTATGCTTTTTTAAGATTCTAGAATCTTAATTTTTAATCACTATAGTTTTTAATAGAATTATTTTTCTATATTTGTAGTGTATTTTTCACAACACTGATAGGAATTAATTTCATTGATTCTTTATTTGATTATGGGTTTATTTATGCTTGGTTCAATTGACGTTTGGTTCAATTGACATTTGGTTCAACAGACGTTTGGTTCCATTGCCACTTGGTTCAACTGACACTTGGTTCAATTGACGCTTGGTTTAATTGACGCTTGGTTCAATTGACGCTTGGTTCAATTGCAGCTGGTTTAATTGACGCTGGGTCAATTGACGCATGGTTCAATTGACGTGTTTCAATTGACGTGGTTCAATTGACGTTTGGTTCAATTGACATTTGGTTCAATTGACGTTTGGTTCAACAGACGTTTGGTTCAATTGCCACTTGGTTCAACTGACACTTGGTTCAATTGACGCTTGGTTCAATTGCAGCTGGTTTAATTGACGCTGGGTCAATTGACGCATGGTTCAATTGACGTGTTTCAATTGACGTGGTTCAATTGACGTTGGTTCAATTTACATGGAACCGTGCAGTACAGCAGTATATGTCGCGTGGCCTACACGATCTATCCAACTGTACTCATATGCCCCCCTCTCGCTACTAACTACTGACAAATATCTATACTATATATACCCTTCCACCTCTATCTCTTACTAATCGGTACTACGTACCCTCTTACTAACCTCCAACTAACTAGCGGTACTACGTACCCTCTAACTCTTACTCTCTCTCCCTAACTAGCGGTACTACGTACCCTCTAACTCTTACTCTAACTCCACTAACGGTACTACGTACCCTCTTACTACTCTCTAACTCCACTAACTATCGGTACTACGTACCCTCTTACTAACTTCCAACTCTACTCTTACTAACCGGTATTACGTACCCTCTTACTAACCTCTAACTCCACTAACTATCGGTACTACGTACCCTCTTACTAACTTCCAACTCTACTCTTACTAACCGGTACTACGTACCCTCTTACTAACCTCTAACTCCACTAACTATCGGTACTACGTACCCTCTTACTAACTTCCAACTCTAACTTTCGGTACTATGTACCTTCTAACTAACTAACTATTTTCAGTACTACGTACCTCCTAACTAACTAACAAATTCTAACTCTAATTATTTTTTATTTTATTTTTATTTTATGTGTGGGAAGGGCGTCTCGCCCTCAGTCCCACCCCCCTCAGTCCAAAACTTGGACGACTAAACTACACTCTAACTCCACCCTAAGGTGTCCCTTCTAATAGACAGCATTTCCCTACAGCTCTCCTGTAGGTTTTTCTGTCTTTCGCACCTATCTTGCCACCTATCCGCACTTCTACCGATCGGACTCTTCCGTCCTCATCTGCCACTGGTTGTTGATGATAGTATCATCCGTAACGATTACGAGATCTCCCTCTCTTAACTCCCTATTCGACTTCCTCCACTTGCTTCTTTTGTGAAGCGTGGGTAGGTATTCCTCAACCAACCTTCTCCAGTACTCTGCGCTTATCGCTTTAGCGACCTTCCAACTCTGGCGGGAGTGTATGTCATCTGGGTCTACACCCCGCATATTGATGGTCGCTGGCCTTTCCATTAGAAAATGGCTGGGCGTCAGCACATCTAATGACTCAGGGTCATCATTCTCCGGATATAGCGGTCTGCTATTAATGATACCCTCGCACTTCGCAAGTACTGTTCTCAAGACGTCCTCCGTGACCATGTGGGTGTTCATTAACTTCGTCATGAGACGCTTCAAACTGCCCACCAGTCTCTCGACGCATCCTAGTGTATGTGGTGCATACGGCGTCCTTCTCTCCCACTTTACTTGTCGTCGTCTCATGGCTGCCCTGACTTCCTCCCCTTCCAGGATGTCCAAGGCCTCTGCCATCTCGTTCTCTGCTCCCACAAAGTTGGTTCTGCTGTCGGAGTACATTACTGCGATCGTCCCACCTTTGCGGTCTCTGAACCTTTCTAATGCATTAATAAATGCTGATGCGGTTGCATCTTGGGTGTTGTTGCGTGATGCTGATGCGTGTTGTTACATACGAAGATAATACCGTAGCGTTTCTCCGTGTGCCGCATCACCTTGATCTTTATCGGCCCGAACATGTCCACACCGCAATGTGTAAATGGCGGGTCGTGCTGTCTTACTCTACTCGCTGGTAGTGGTGCCATCTTTTGTATGGCTCGCTCCTTCTTCGCTCGTCGGCAGGTCTGGCACTGCCCCACTACTGCTTTTACCTTCTTCCTCAACTGCTTGACCCAAAAGGTCCTCCGTATCTCCATAAGAGTTCGGTTGGTGCCCCCGTGCAATATCGACTTGTGGGAGTCCCAGATAATCTGGTGAACTATTGGCGATCCTGTGGGAATGATGATGGGTTTCGGTGGTACGACTATGCTGTTGTTGTATCCCACCCTAGAATTCATTACTAGAATCCTGTCGTCATTAAGTTGTGGCGACAGCGTGATCAGCTCGCTGTCCCGTCGAAGGTGCTGTTGTTTACCGACGCGTTCCACCTTGTCGCCATAGCTCTTCCGTTGTTCATAGCGGATTACTGCTTTGGCGGCTTCTTACAGATCTATTGTTGTCCTGATCTTCTTACATTTGCCAACTCCCGCAAGGAAATTCCCGAAGGCTCTCCAGTACGCCACTAGTTTCTTGGTCTTGTACCAACTAGAGCTGTAGCTGAGGAGTTTAACCGTCGGGTTATCGCACAGTTCTTCTGGCTTAGGTTGCACGTCCCTTATCTCCCTCACCATCTGGGAGTATGTCTCTTCTCCCTCTGAATCTCCCTCTTCTCCTTCTGACACTACCTCTCCTGAGCCTGGGTCCATCTTTCTCATCGGCGGCCAGGCCTCCTTGTCGCTCAGAAACTGCAGCCTGTGTTGCCACAATCCTTCCCTTTTTAAGAAAGTGTGGCGTGCCACGCCCCTTGATAACAAGTCCGCTGGGTTCTCGTCCGTTGGGCAGTAGTGCCACCTTTCCAATTCTGTGGTCGCCCTTATCTCATCCACCCTATTTGCGACGAATATAGGGTATCTCGTCCTTTCGTTATGTAGCCAACCAAGCACTACCATGGAATCCGTCCAGTAGTGTGTCTCCACTATGTTGGGAATAGTATCCACTAGGTAGGCTGTGGCCCTAACTCCTAGTCTGGCAGCTGTCAATTCTAGTTTGGGAACTGATGCTGAATCTGGCGGCGTTGACTTAGCTTTGCTAAAGGCCAGTCTGGGCTTGTGAGCCCCCTCTCGTTGTACTAAATAGAGTGCCGCTCCGTACGCCTCCAACGACGCATCGGAGAACATGTGTAAGTCCAGATTCGTCATGTTCCCATCCGGGAAATACACTCTCGGCATGTTGTATGTTCCCATCTTCTCCAAACCTTCTTTCCACTTACACCACTGTTTCTTGATCTCCTCTGGTACCTCTACGTCCCACTCATCCTTCAGTTTGTATACTCTCTTGAGTATCTGTTTCCCCGTGACTAATAGTGGGGATGCTAGACCTAGGGGATCGTATATTCTTGCTATGTATGACACATAGCCTCTCTTTGTGTGGATGTCTGCGCCCTCCTGGCTCAGCTGGTACTTCAGTTCATCTGTCTCTCTGTTCCACACGATTCCCAGTGCCTTCTGTTGAGATTCTGTCCTCTTGTTCGCCATGTCCTGCCCTTTGGCTGTTGTGGGATTATCCATGGTCGATTCTGGTCTCTCGTCCCCTATCGCCTTGATAAATTCCTCCAAACTGGATTGGAATTTGGTCAGGTTAAAGCCGGATCCTTTTAGGATGTCGCGAACCTCGCGCCCTGTGTCCAGTATCTCCTTAACCGTATTTCCAAACTCCATTCCGTCGTCTACGTAGAAGCCGCGTCGAATCATATCGACGGCCCTAGTGCTGTATCTATCCTCCTTCCCCTTCACTGTATCTCTTACTGCCATAGTCGTCGTAAATGAAGACAACTTGGCTCCCATGTTCTGTACTACCATCTTGTACGTCGGTATTATCGACGGTTCTTTGTCACCGTTGTACCACAAGAAGCGTTGACTGTCGCTATCTTCCTCCGTTACACGGACTTGGTTGAACATGCCTTCTATGTCACACGTGAAGGCATGTTTCCCATTTCTAAATCTAAGTAGGACCTCTATCCCTGAGTTGTATATGTTCGGACCTTCTAGTCAATTGTCGTTTAAGCATTTTCCGTTGGTCTTTGCCGATGCGTCAACTACCATCCGCAGTTTACCTTTCTTTGGGTCTAAAGCCACGTGGAGTGGCAGGTAATATGTCCTGTCTGTGTTTGGTTCGTCGACCGGTAACTCCACGGCCCATCCTTTCTCGACGTACTTCTTAATCGTTCTGTGGATGTACTCATTCTTCTCGGGGCTCCGTTTTAGTGTCTGCTTCAGCTTGCGGAGCCTCGTGAGTACCATCCCTCTATTATCGGGCAGTGGTAGCTTTGGTAGCTTCCATACCATTCCTATGGTGTACCGCCCCTCGTCGCATTTCATAGACTCCGCTACGCTCTGCTGAGCCTGTTTGTCTTCCACCGAGGTCCCGACCCCAGTCTCCTTTAACCCTTCAAAATCCTGTCTGAGCAGTCTTTTAAGCTGCTCCTCTGCTCTCTCATCACTCATTTCCTGCATAGTTCCTGCGAACATGCATCCTGATGTCTCCGACATCCTAAATGGTATCTTGCTCTTGATTGGGCCACTCAGCGTCCACCCGAATGGTGTCAGTATCGCCTCCGGGTCACACTGCTTGTCTTCGCCGAAGACCGTTTGCATTCTTTCGTGGGCCGTTGGGCAGTCCATTCCTACTATGATGGATACCTTCCTAACGTCCACCTCTGGGATTGAGAAGTCGATATCATCCAGAAATTTATATTGTTTGACCTCGATGTTGGTTGGCCGTCTGGCATTGATGTTTATTGACTCTATCACTTGGATGGGGTCGATGCTCGCCCCATAGTCGCATCCTGGCGCTATTGCTGCAATGGTGCACCGTCCGGTTCTCATCTCCAGGACCTCATCTTTGCTGGAGATGGTTGTTACCGCCATTCTACTTGGCCTCGTTCTCAATCCAATTTCTTCGGCCACCCAATCCTCGACTAATGTGAAGGCAGCTCCACTATCAACCAGCATTAGTGTTGTTACTGATCAATTGCCTTCTCCAATCACTCGCACAGGTACTACCCCAAGTAGCACCGTTCCTCTCTTCTTCGCCCCTACTGTGCTCGTTGCCATCGTTTGGCCTTTCCTTTGACCGAACTTGACTGGCGTCTCCTTGCATTGCCTAGCTCTATGTCCACTCATCACACATCGCGAGCAGATCTCATTCCTCGCCGCATATTCTACCTGATCTTCCCTGGGTAGCGCTTGCCAGTACCTGCAGTTCATGGTTTGATGAAGCGCATTTGTATGTAGCTGGCATTTGCTCTTTGGGTCGTAGCCCTCATTATACACTATACAGTGCATTGCGTATCGCAGCTGCATTTGTACCAAAGTCCCTACTATTCTTATTGTTTGGGTTCGGCCTACTGGACGTACTGGGGTTATATTTATTCGTGTTGTTATTGTTCCCCTGTCCGTTCCATGGTGTGGTCTTACCTTCGGCTACCTGTGGACTTGCAGTCCTCTGCGTCGCTGCATATGGCAGTGATTGCCTGAGCTTCGGTAATGCGTTTGACGTATTGTGCTCTGGTTTCGGTCTATGGTAATCCGTCTTCGGTCCCTTTCCCAGGCTATTTTCGCTATAGACTGGGTCGGTTATTAGTTCAGCTTCGTAGTTTAAGAAGCTTGACATTTCTTCTAAACCGGTTCCGCACCCTTCCTATCTCGAGTGGAGAAAGCGATTTTCCTCCACTTGTTGCGCAACCACATCGGTAGCGCCTGCGCTATCGTGGTGATGTTGTTGGACGCGTTGAGTTCGTATGGCGCGTCTAGCATCTTTAACACGATTAGCGCCTTCTCGACCTTGTTCGCGAGTGTCTTAATGCTAACGGGATTATCCTGTAGACCACCCGATGTTATGCCTCTCAGGGTCTGGTCTGCCTGATGATCTTGCCGGGTGCCCGTATTCCCTGTCCAGTGCCCGCCATGCCGTCGTGAAGCCGCCCTCTATGCCCTGATATTGCCTCACGATGTCGTATGCTGGGCCTCCAGTGTATACTTGCAGATACTTTAAGCACTCCGCCTGCGTCAAGTTCTTTGTTAGTATTTCGTTACTATACATACGCCAAAACTGGAGATATTCTTCCGGCCTACTCCCATCGAATTTGAATGGTTCCACGGGTGGTAATTCGATCCTTGTTTTTAATGCATCGATCAACGTGGCCATCCCCATCGCCTGCGCTTCCAATGGATTCGATGGATGTTGTATAGTTTCTCCTGTTGGGTGTGGTCCGCCCGTCCTATTTTCTGCCTTTCTTTGGCTTGGATATGTCATTGGGGGTAGCGGCCCCCTCCATATTTCTGTGTCACATGACCTATTTCCATCCAAGGGTCTCGTTGTTCTTGCTCCTATCGGGGTATATTGTTGATATGGGGGAATATCACCCTGCCCCCCCCCCCACCGGTATGCTTGGTACTGGGGTTGATGTTAATATATTGGGGCCCATGCATCTATCCGCAATGATTCCCCCCTCCCCTGGGTATATGTTATGTCCTTGCATGCTGTAGTCATACTGCTGTACTGGTACCAGTATAGGCCTATGTAAAAGCTTTTGCGGAATTGCCCGGTTATTTTCCCCGTAAAGTGCTCTGTAGTTGGTTTAGCAGGCATAAAAGGCCGTGTCATTGCTGTACCGGTGTTTTTAGGGGACATAAAAGCTATTTCTTCTGTATGTGTACTTTAGAGGACATAATTAGCAATTCTATGACGCAACGCCCTAGATCCTCTTGAAACAGTGTCGTTACTATGACGACAGCTAACGGCTGAGCTTTACACGTGTAGCTTGCCCGGAGCCTTGCCTTGGTTCTTTGTTCTGCTCAGCTCAAAATGACGACATCTATCAGCTGTTTCCACGTGGAGCTTTTCCCTCTTTGTGTAAAAGCTGTACAGCAGAATTACAGGATTCAGTACTGACGTTTCCCCCACGCCTAGAACACCGGCCGGGGAATGTTTTCTGACATTAGAGCGTCTTTAATTATAAGATCATCAAACTGTTATCTCAGCCTCGGTCTCGGTCTCGGTCTTGGTCAACTCGGCATCTGATTAAGCACCCTGACGTAAACTGCTTTTCGCCGCATTATTTACTGCTATTTACTTTGTTGTTAATTGTATCATTCGTTTACATATTATTATTGGGAAGAATATTGATAACGATCCGAAAACCCAATCTTCTTGATACACTAAGGTTAGAGAGACCGGTTACATATAACAATTTGCGACATACATTATTGTGGTTTGTAGTGAGTTCAATGCTACTTAATAGGCCCTACAAATGTTGGTTGCTGTTCTCTTTATATATGATTAAAATCAGTGAATATCGGCAATTCAGTGTGCAGTTGTGTGCAATAGTCTGTGTGTGGTTGACCGAGTAACAAAGCATTTCCTAAAGAATGCACTTTGGTGATCTATAAGACATACCGTTGTGTATAGTGTAAGTCATAGCTCTGTTTAAATAGATAAAGCGCCACGTCCTAAAGGAACTGCTAATATTTCCCGAAAGTGAATAATATTTGTCAGAGATTATATATTAACGATCAATCGAATAGTACGGTAGGCCTGCACCGCAATCAAATTAAAGCATCCGAATCCAGTCTCCCGGGTATATCCAGCGGGTGAATGGTCGCGCACAGATTGGCTTCGGCTAATGTTAGAATTATTATAGGTGTTCAATACTTGTCATAGGCTGGAGTAGATTTATAACCTAGAAGACATATAGATTTGGCGGGTTAAACTGCCAAAGGTCTTAAAAGCGCGAACAATAACAGTTTGTAGGATCTTGATTGCGGCATAAGCGATCAAGACTAAAGTACCGGTCGACCGGTAACCAGTAGGCCTGACTGCCTGTTCATCCGGACCGGTACTTACAACAGTACAGGTACAGCAGTATTATTCGATTTTGATAATTATATACCGGTAGGTCTTGATATTAAATCGGGGACTGCAGCCCTGGTTTTTTATTGGGATTTTTACTTATTTCTGTCAGTTTTATTTACTAGTAGGCTAATATTGAGCAGAAGGCGTGTAACCCTGCTCAGATTGTACAGATAATTTGTAGGCTGAACTGTTGTTCTGACTGTTGTTAAGTCTGAACGGATTGCAGTGCATGTAGAGTGTATGTCCAATAAAGAACGGTTAGGAAGTAGGGGCAGCCAGAGCTGTAAGGTAAATCCCCACCTAAAGAATAAGTCGTACTACTAGGTTAGAACGCATACTACCTAACCATTTCGGAGTCTGCATGTCCTGTAGTTTATTTGGGCTTGATAGTAGTCTGCCAGCGTTTTAGCCTGTGTTTGTTTGTGTGGTCTGTTCAGGTACCGTAATAGTTATTACTCAGATATTTTGTAGGCTGGATTGTTGTCTAGCTGTTATTAGGTCTGAAGAGATTGCTGCGTGTGTAGAGTCTGTCCGATAAAGTGCCAGTTAGTAAGTTGGGGCATCTTGAGTTGTAAGGTCAACCCCCTCCTAAAGAATAAGTCGTACTACCGTGTTAGAACGCATACTAACTAACCATTTTGGAATCTGCACATACTGTAGTTTATTTAGGCTTGATGGTAGTCTGCCAGCGTTTAGTTTGTATTTTGTTTGAGTATTCTGTACGGGTAGCGTAATATTTATTATTCAGAGTTTATGCGATTATTCGCAACATTCATATCCCTAAGTTTATTCCTACAGTAATTGTGCTTGTTATATATACCGTTATAGTTAAATTAACCCCGGTACTACACGGGCTGCTTGGCGTAGGTAAAGACTGGTGATTTTGTGCACCGGTCACTCCAGCAGATGCCGTGGTTCTTTTAGCTGTTCAAGTATTTTTAACTACTGATTATTTGTTGTACAAGTACTTGTACCTAATTTAGGGTTTAGTGTACAGTGCTTTCCGAAGGTAATTAGTGTGTAGGCAGTATATTTGTGTTGTAAAGTGGTTAATAGGCACGTTGGTTCTGGTAGACCGCGGTAATTAACTTCTAGGTAGGGACACTCCGTGATACATAACGTAGTACCTATAGCGATACGGCTATAGGTCGTCAGGTGGTGGTATTTTCCTATCTGGACAACGCAGTGTATTTACTACTACTTATTATTTTCAAATACCGTAGTATCCTGTCCATTTGTAATAACCAGATTTCTAACCCTTTGTTAGGCTGGTTTGTAGACTTCTTGTAAAATTACCCTAAAAATTCGTATTTGTGTTTTTTGTAATTTTTTGTATTTATTTAGAAATTGTAATCTCATCCCGAATTGTACGTTATTGTAGTATTAAGTAACTTAGGAAGTAGAATTATCTGTTTTAGTGTCCAATAAGTAGCACTTCACTGAGAGCGCACAGCTTCTGTGTAGTGATTATTTCCCAGAAATAGTAACATCTATTTCAATATTGTAACAAAACCCCTCATACGGGTACATATAAATCCACTAAATCTATTAATAAAATAGTAGGCCTGTTATACAACACTTAGGTCTTAATATCAGTTGGACAGCTGCTCAAATAACGGTAATAAAGTAAGTAAAGTAACCAAGTAACCCCTAACCTTCAGCAATTCAATTATTTTAAAATAATTGACATACCGGTATTTACAATAGGCTTATTATATTTATTTCTATAAATTTAGGCTGAAATCATAACGGTATTCTGTAATTAACTCTAGTCTGTAATAATTATACTTATATATACTATAAGTGTCAGCTGTATACCGGTATTCACGATAGGCCTATTATATATTTATATATATTTGTGCTAAAATTATATACCGGTATTCTGTGACAAATCTAGTCTGTAATAATACTTATATATCTACTATAAGCATACCGGTATTCTAATATATTATATATATCACGCTACACTGAGTAGCAGTATCGGTAATTAATTGTTAGGCTAACAGTAATACTGAATTACTAGACTTGCTTTAACTGTAATATAGCAGTAGGCATTCAACTGTACAATCAAAAATGGCTGACACAAGGCAAACTCTGTCAGATAGTCTCCTAGAAACAACAGCCTGTTTCTCAGATCAAAGTGTAGAGAATCCCAGACCGAGGTCTGAAACCCCTCATACTGTAAGAAGGGCAACCCCTGCAGTGGTTGTGTCAGAACCTAGGTTGGTAGAAGCGATTTCACAATTTGCGAAGTTAGTGAAGCGCCGTTGGTCTGCCATAGGCACTCAGGCCCAAGTCAAGCGGGATCAAGAAGCAGCTATAAAACAGCAGCAACCTCCTAGCCAAGAACCTAGTTCTCAGCGGCCCGATAGCTCCAGTAGTTCGGATACTGTTGAGTGGACGCCCGAACGCGGAGCGAAGATGGCGGATACGGTTTATGATGAGCGGCCAACCTATGAAGAATCAACCGACGCCACTTCTTCTCAAGTGGAAAGCGAAGTGGAAAGCGAATTAACAGCAGCAGAGAAGCCGCGAACTAGAGACGCCATTGACATCTATCTGTCAGACTATCAGCGATTCCTAGGAGACAAAGAGTTGAGGAGACAACTGTCTGGACTTCGCCCTAATAGTGAAGGAACAAAGCTTGTGTTGGACGCAATCGATGCGGAAATGTTAGCTGCAAACCAAGCTAAATTTGATGAAAAACTCCGCCTCGCTAGAGTCCAAGAAGAACAAGTAAAGAAAAGACGGATAGAGGACCAAAAGGCAGCGGCAATGGCAGAAGCAGAAGTGGAAAGAAAGGCGGCAAAGGCAGTGGCAGAAGCAGAACGGAGAGCGTCTGAGGAGACTACCCAACTGGAGTTGGAAAATCTGCAAGAGACGCAAGACAACATAAATAAACAATTAACTGCTAGTCAAATGCAGATGATGAGTCGATCTACTCCCAAACACCAGGGATAAACATCATCGGAGGAAGGCGAGACCACCGATCCTGAAGGCGGAGGAAATAGATCTCGTCTAAGCAGGCGTAGAAAAACATCTCACCGTCACAAATTGCCTGATTTGCCCCCAGCTGTTAGAAGACAACTAGCTAGCACAGACTTAGGTAGTACAGAACCCACAGACCAAATTATTAAGGTCAAAAGACTCCCTACGATAGTCGATGAGCCTGAAATAATTAGGCCTGTCGTTCCCAAAGCCACTCCTGTGCTAGAGACCCCTGTACTTCCAGAGCTTAACTCTAAATTCCCTTTACACAGTACTACACTGCCTGTACCCGGTAGAACAATCTATGAGAAAATCCCTGTCCTGGACGCTGAGAGAGAAATCAAAGATTTGTCTCCCATCGTCCCGCGTCGGCCCGCTACAATGTTGGCGACTCCCGCTTCGGCGGTCGAGTGGGTAGAGGAGGGACGGCGGGGGATAAATCTCCTGCTCAGACAGATGCAGGAGACTGTCCACCAACTTAAGGGAACAGTAAGGGAAAGTAGGGTAGAATTGCAAGAAGTGCAGCAAAGCATCGCGCTAGAACGCGACAAATTAGTCAATATACAAAAGGGTATACCAATACCCCCTGTAACATTGTGTCAACCTGTTAGGTCTGAAGTATTACATGCGCAAGGTGTGGAGCCTACATGCATCTATACTGCTAGTGAAGTAGAAACTCCTATAGCAAACCCTATTAAGGGTGATTATAAACCTGTTGTTAATGATATTCCCTATAGACCTGATAATAATCCGAGAAATTTATATACCGATAATTCGATATTAAATAATACGATGGCCCAAGAAAGCTTTACGCGTCAGATGGCTAGAACAGAAGCCCGCCAAGCGGTCAAAGTGGGAGAAATCGTCAAATTCAATGGAGATGAGATAAAATGGTTACCTTTCAATGAATATTACAAAGATGGCATACAGAACTCTGTACTATCTAACGGAGAGAAACTTAGATTCCTCATCAAGTGCTTGGAAGGACCTCCCAAGTTAATGGCGTTAAAGTTTATTGGACATCCAGATGGATTAAGACAAGTTTGGGATACATTAAACATCAGGTATGGTAATAGGACTAACATAGCTAGGTATTTATATGCGAAATTAATGGCGCCCCGAAAGTTTCTTAGCAGCGGGATTATAGATTTTTCCGATGAGATTCAGGAGATCTGTAGACAACTAGATTGGTTAGGTAAGTCTCATGAATACCAGAACTCTATGGTTGTAGGAGCCTTAGCATCTACTTTACCAAAGGGTGGAGTAGGTACACGCTGGGACAAGAAAGTGTTATATATGATGGAACAACAACAACGAGACCCTACCATGGCTGATCTCATGTCCTTCTTAGATAGTGAAGTAAAATTACAACTCATAAAGCAGTCCAGAGAGAAAACATCGGAAAATAAGGTAAGTGAGAAACCCGTTTCTAGGAGAAGGGTAACACCAGTTTGTTATACTGACGACGGCGAAAGCCAAGTCTCTCAGGAAGAGGACAGCGGGAAAGACACAGCAAAATCTTACTATGATAACAAGACCTATAAAGACGTAAGTATATATAATCCTCGAACCAGGGACAGGAGAGAACAGGTAACAACAACTCCTCCTACGTCTCCTAAGATAATTCACGGAAGAAAGCCCAAAGAAAGAACGAGAGTGCATAACGTTGCCCAAGGTAAAGTGAGTAACATCAAACCAAAATGTGCGCTGTGCGACGGGCCCCACCGTTTGAGTGTGTGTGCTGAATTCCTAAAGAAATCCCTGGTAGACAGACGTGAAGTCATGTGGGATAAGCGGTTATGCTATAATTGCCTCAGACAAGGACACCAACGGCGAACCTGTTACTCCGACTTAAGGTGTGCAAAGTGCGGTGCGAAACATCACATCTTGTTACACAGTGAATTCGAACGAAACAACCCGAGTCAGGTAAGTGAGCCCGAACTACATGTCCAATTCAGTGATGTAAATGACACTGATCAAGAATCTGAGATGGAAGGATTCTATACGGACGAATTCTCTGACGCCAACGAATCATGTTACCTAATAAATACCGCAGTGTATCGAGCACTTACGTATGAAAAGGACACCGACAATGAGTTCCCCCCAACTACCTTTGACAGACAACCATCTTGGAAACCTCCAACTTCCAACGTAGGAATCAGAGAATTCCCTGTGGTGCAGGTAAGAGTTCACGGTCCTAACAAAAGTTGCATAGTGAACGCCCTCCTTGACTCCGGCAGCACAGGAACATTCATCGATCAAGAATAACATATCATCGAACAACCCAAATTCCGAACTAAGTTGAATATGTCAGGAATTATGCAGGTTTGGAAATCTACCATAACGGCAGATTACTATGTAGGTGCGTTGTCCACCCCCCAGGATAAATTAGGAGAACAAAGTATAAGGTCAGTAAAAATGGTGGCTATAAAGAACTTCGCTACTACCCAAGTAGAACCTTATAACTGGGACGAGGACGAGAGCATCCAGCAGCTTAAGATACCTCGATTTCACACAGATTATCCTGGAGTGCAAATACTCATCGGCCAAAACGCGCATGAGGCGCTAGAGACATTGGAGAAACGGCCTGCTCAACCACAGCCACTACAAACCTATGCGGTAAGAACTAGAGTAGGTTGGTACTTCACTGGCCCTTCCCGTAGAATTCTCAAAGAGAGATTACCTCAACAACAGGTATACCAAGTAAAGGAATGGGAAGTGGAGAGCAGTGAGGTGGACGACCCAACTGAGGGAACACCATACTCCTCAGATAATGACGATATTAACTCCAATGTAGATCAATGGAGACATTGCCTTGGGACGATTAATCCAACCGATATTGCTTCCAGAGGAGCAACTCCTCAAGAACTGATAGATACTCCAGGCTGGTTAGGTGGATCCGACTTCTTAAGTAAAGAAGAAGAAGAATGGCCTCCTCATCTTACCACGGCGGAGATTAGACAGGCCAAGGGAGCGGAGAAAGTAACACAACAACTCAATCGCCCAGCTGGTCGTTTATGTTTACTGGAAAGAGACCAAAAACTGTCCGGAAACTATGGAAGGCAAGATACTCTTCCTACAACCACTTCCCTAATCCGACAAATATCTAGGGACTCCATAACATAATAACATATGGAGTGGGCGTGTGACTATATCATTTTATATTTGTTTTTATTTTATATTTATGTATGTATTATTATGTAATTTTATTATAATCGTTTTCTTTAATTTTATTTAGTAGAATGTTATTTTAGTGATTATTTAGTAGATTAGTGCAATATATTAGTGTTTATTACGTACGTAATTACTTATAATATATATTTAGTGCGACGGCGAGAAATAATTATTTTTTCTCTTTCCTTACTGTCCGTATCATATTATAAATACGTGACTACAGTAAGATGAAATGTCCGTACTTATTAAAGTACAATAAAGCCACTACTATATTCAAGTATTATTGGTAGGCAGAGTATTAGGAATGCAAAGTTCAGATCCTCGTGTCTCGGCTAAACCAAGCTCTGGGTAAACCTTGGAAACAACTTGCCTCTTCACACTGACATTGCTTCGTGCGATATTGCTCTCATACCATATATAATAATACATATAGTAGCGTGATGTCCCTCTAACAGTAGCGTGAAACGCAAATAAATCTGTTAAACCTTTTGACCATCTGTAATTCTAGTCGATTAAGATATCGCGGCACCCACCGATATACTTGAAAGACAAATTCTAGAATCAGTGGTTAACGTTCCCAGACAAGTTCTGGAATAAATTGGTGCCCATCTCAAATATTAATTATTTAATATTTATAAATCTATAAATCAAAATCTGTAAAATTCAGATCCTTTAACAATTCTAG
Source organism: Nemertoderma westbladi (assembly GCA_032718475.1). Lineage (NCBI taxonomy): Eukaryota > Metazoa > Xenacoelomorpha > Nemertodermatida > Nemertodermatidae > Nemertoderma > Nemertoderma westbladi. The sequence continues at coordinate 5,066 of JAUCBJ010002662.1, read as the reverse complement.
TCGATTAAGATATCGTAGCACTTACCGATACTCTTGAAAGACAATTTTTATAGAATTAAGGATCCTATGTCCCCAGACCTGCTCTGGAATCAAATTGTCTCAATTTAACTATCAAATAATAAAATTTCCGGGAATAAATTTAAGTTCATATTTTAATGAATTTAATAAATTGCAATTTTATGCAATTTATAACATTCCCAAAATCCCATTAATTAATAGATCACGGGAGCGGAGATTCATCCTATTAAGTGTGTTAGAGTGTGAGAATCTCTAATGTATAAGTCAATAGCCGATAAAATTTATAAAATCATGTATAAACGGGATATGGACCATTAAAGAATTAATATTAAATAGCATCCCAGATCTGTATGCATTGGAATTACCCTAATTCTACCGCTAGCTTTCCATAATGTCACCATAGTAACACCCACGCTAGAATTAGAAGCAAGTTAAAGGGAACAATAAAAACTTGCCCATTGCATAGAGTAAGAAATAAATAGCGCACTGCTAGTATCCAAGGATACATAATAATAACGTGGCATTCTGGAAGGCACTGACTAACGGACAAATGGCCCGAGTGTGTGCAATCAATTTGTGACAGTTGTGTGTGTGGAGTTTGTGAGTTTATAGGCGAATGTTACTACTAAGGTGTGTTTACAGTAGCGAGTCGCAATTGTGAAAGTAACCCTAACTCTCCAGTAAAAACCTGAAGTGTATCTAAGCCTTTGGGACGGACAGTGGAGTGACTCGTGCTAGTGTCGTTGTCGTTGTGTAGCTACACGTTGGCGGAAAACACAGCGATGACGATACATTTGCGCTGAGGATCGTACACTGTCCGGGGGCTGATTGGGGTAGGCAGCGACGCTCGCTAGCCTAATTATAAGCTCATTGTAATATTAATAAACTCATATATAGCAGATATAACGGAGTTGATAGAAGATGGTCTTGGTATCGGGGAGCAATATACTCTACCTTTACAAGTGTTTGTTGATAGTTTGATACGCGGCGACGCTAGTCCAACTACTACGGAGGTCGATGGTTGTTATATCGAACCGACGATTTCCTCGAAGCAACTTACGCGTGAATTGGACTATGGAAAATTCACCGCTCGCTACACGCATCGTAATAGTACGTATATGGACTTCTTAACCATTGGCCATTCTATCGATTCACACGATACGGACTATGTCGAACATATATCCTACCCAGCGGAGTCGGAACGATAAACTGAAATTCGAATGCGAAAATTCTATTTGAAATCGACTCGAAAGAAAAGACATTAGAGAGACGAATGGACGCGGTAACTCTAACGTATATTTGGAATTCTTGATAGAAGCATTGTAACAACAAATAAATATCATCCGCGTTTCCCCTACCAGACGTGCGTCTTTGGTATTATTACGATAAATGCCCTAGACCCAACTAATAAACGGAAACCAAAACTTGTTTGACATATCACCTACGCTCACTCGACTCAGACGATCCTTGAGTAAACCTACGATCATAGTTCCGGAATACTCGGTCAGACCACCTCGTTCCTTGATTAGACCTCAGACTTTCGATTCTGATGGCATCCCGGATCCTCACAAGCTGTATTCACTGTTCAAAGATCTAGTGCTACCCTAACAATTAATCGGTAACACTCCGGCAACGAGCTCTAGCTAGCCTCCCATCTTACCTAGCCGTATTGGGACGCGGACACCTAATATCACCATTAAACCGTATGGTCGTCCCAGTTTAACGCGATACAACCCTTCATCAAGGTGAAGGAGAGCGTTGTACAAAACGAGTTAAACGCTATTCTACAAAGATCAGAAAGGAAACCTGCGTTTGTTCAGATAAACGTAAGTTATAACAGCAAGTCCAAGCGGTAAACGAATTGGCTTTATCTCAGTTCGATTGGGAAATCTTGAATCTCTAAGAAGATATCGAGCTTAGACAACCCTATTCTCTGCGAGAGTTTTGGACGAGCGTGTCCAACGACAAGCGGAGGAAAATCAGCTCGAGGAGAAGCAGATCGAAATGGACGAGACACTGACCGTAACCCTAAACCTTCTGATGCAATTGTATTGCACCCTTCACCCAGGAGTTATAGCCCTCCTAGTAAAATGGCTCGCCCCAAAGAGAAAAGGACTCTTGCTAGTCTCAAGAAACTGCGTAAACGCCGTCCGCGCAAGAAAAACTAACTGTTTAGAGTATCTTTATATTTTAGAAACTGTGATTTTTATATTTTATAGACTAAATCCCATTTTCTGGGAGCGGTGTAAAAGCTTTTGCGGAATTGCCCGGTTATTTTCCCCGTAAAGTGCTCTGTAGTTGGTTTAGCAGGCATAAAAGGCCGTGTCATTGCTGTACCGGTGTTTTTAGGGGACATAAAAGCTATTTCTTCTGTATGTGTACTTTAGAGGACATAATTAGCAATTCTATTACGCAACGCCCTAGATCCTCTTGAAACAGTGTCGTTACTATGACGACAGCTAACGGCTGAGCTTTACACGTGTAGCTTGCCCGGAGCCTTGCCTTGGTTCTTTGTTCTGCTCAGCTCAAAATGACGACATCTATCAGCTGTTTCCACGTGGAGCTTTTTGCCATTTGACCAATCAGAGATTCCCTCTTTGTGTAAAAGCTGTACAGCAGAATTACAGGATTCAGTACTGACGTTTCCCCCACGCCTAGAACACCGGCCAGGGAATGTTTTCTGACATTAGAGCGTCTTTAATTATAAGATCATCAAACTGTTATCTCGGCCTCGGTCTCGGTCTCGGTCTCGGTCTTGGTAAACTCGGCATCTGATTAAGCACCCTGACGTAAACTGCTTTTCGCCGCATTATTTACTGCTATTTACTTTGTTGTTAATTGTATCATTCGTTTACATATTATTATTGGGAAGAATATTGATAACGATCCGAAAACCCAATCTTCTTGATACACTAAGGTTAGAGAGACCGGTTACATATAACAATTTACGACATACATTATCGTGGTTTGTAGTGAGTTCAATGCTACTTAATAGGCCCTACAAATGTTGGTTGCTGTTCTCTTTATATATGATTAAAATCAGTGAATATCGGCAATTCAGTGTGCATTTGTGTGCAATAGTCTGTGTGTGCTTGACCGAGTAACAAAGCATTTCCTAAAGAATGCACTTTGGTGATCTATAAGACATACCGTTGTGTATAGTGTAAGTCATAGCTCTGTTTAAATAGATAGAGCGCCACGTCCTAAAGGAACTGCTAATATTTCCCGAAAGTGAATAATATTTGTCAGAGATTATATATTAACGATCAATCGAATAGTACGGTAGGCCTGCACCGCAATCAAATTAAAGCATCCGAATCCAGTCTCCCGGGTATATCCAGCGGGTGAATGGTCGCGCACAGACTGGCTTCGGCTAATGTTAGAATTATTATAGGTGTTCAATACTTGTCATAGGCTGGAGTAGATTTATAACCTAGAAGACATATAGATTTGGCGGGTTAAACTGCCAAAGGTCTTAAAAGCGCGAACAGCCTATCAGCTTCTGGCCTACCTGCCGGTATGTACTCCGCGACTTCCGGGTTTAATTCCGTCATCCGCGCTATCCTATCGCCTACATTATTCCTGTCAGCATGGCCTATGGTATGTGCAGTAAGGCCTACAGTATGTCCTACAGTCTGTATGTGTTGCTCGGGATTGAAGTTTATTCTTCTCGAATAATCCTCCCCGCGGCTACCGTACTCTCAATCTTTAGGTATATCCCGTCGGAAAGTTTCTCTTCGACCCCCTCTACTACTCTCGTCTTCGTGCCGGTACATCGTGTACCCCTCTCTCGACGCGTAACGCGTCTCGTCAGGTCGCGTCTCTCCGGGACGACGGCAATCTCCCGAAGTTCGACCCCACCGACTCTCCCTTTCCATCTCGACCACCGACGGCTCGCTATCCGTCCTCACTCTCCTGTCGTTCGCGGCGATACTTCTTCTGCTGTCTTCTCTTCTTCTCCTTTCAGTGCAGTATTCCCGCTCGTGAGATCTCTCGTCGACCTCCCGATTAAACTCCACTGTTCTTCTTCCCTCTTCTGATCGGGCTCGACGCTTCGTCCGCCCTCTCGCGACGTCAACCTGCCTCCCTCTGCTCGATCGCACGCCGCTGGGGATACTCGCAATCCCCCTATTACTCTCTGTCGCCGGGTGTTGCGGTTTACCTGATTCGGCCCGCGCATTATCCGCCGACGCCTGTGGGACACTCTCTGCCCCCCCCCCCCCCTCTCGCCACCAACTTCTCGTTGCGGGGCTCCTGTAGCCCCCCCCCCCCCCCACTCGCCACTAACTTCTCGTTGCGGGGCTCCTGTAGCCCCCCCACTCGCCACATATCACACCGCTACCTCTTACTTCTCTTTCACACCCCTCTCCAGTCGACACAATATTTCTACTGCGGCTGGGTTCGCTTACCCCTGCCTCTCTCTCCACTACTACTTGGCCTATCGGGTCTACTCCGGGTTGGCTCAACCCCGCCACCCCCTGCCTACTAACTACGTGGCCTACCAGGCCGCCGTGGGGTCGACTCAACCCCGCCACCTCCTGCCTACTAACTACGTGGCCTACCAGGCCGCCGTCTGTCGGGTTATACACGTCCGACACGTTCGCGTTAATAGCACCTATATTAGAAACGGAATAATTTTGTTCGTTCGAAATAGAATCATTTGGATTATTTTGCGTGACTACACTATTTGAATTATTTTGTAAATTCGGGCTTGGATCATTATTTAAATTATTTGAGTTATTATTATTTTCTAAATTTAAATTATTATTCGGATTATTTTGCACGTTTAAATTGAAATTATTATTTAGATTATTTGTATTTAAATTCAAATCACTACTACCAGGCAAAGTATTTCCTGCAATATAAGCTTGGTTAGGATTATCCGATACGGTACCATTAATATTAACGTCGTCTACTGTAGTATTATTATTACCCCCACCGCCCGTACGGTCACACCAGTTTCGGGTCTGTCGTGCGGTCCCTGTAAGTGGGGTATTAATAAATATATCCACGGCCCTTGAGTAGTATGCTAAACAACGTGATTGAGA
>JAUCBJ010002661.1:0-25118 GCA_032718475.1 Nemertoderma westbladi | reverse complement strand
TACAGGTCGCATTATTTCGGCGAGTCTGTTGGTGCTGATCGCTTCCGCTGGTTGCAACGTGGGTTTCTGTTGGGGTGTTTCTCGAGGTGGATTGTCGATGTATGGATTCGTCGATCTCTCCTCCCGTTTGTAATCCGCTGCCGCTGCCGCTCCAGTACGGAATATTTCCCGTTCCGTCGACTCCGAGTCGCTAGATGAGTCGCTGTCGTCCGGATAAGGTGGTTGGCGGGTTCGCGTCCGGCGTATTATCCTTGGTCGAGTTCGTTGTGATCTGGGATCTACGGCTCTCCGTTGTTCGGCAGGCTCGCAAGCCTTCCACGAAGTCGTAGGTCTCGTTAAACATTGGGTGAGAGGTCTAGTAAAAACATCGGAGTTAAGCTCTACTGTAGGTTTATAAATGACTGGGTTCGCGCAGCACGTCACAGGTTTAACTTGTAATGGTTTACTCACCTGTTTTACCGTCATAAACGCAGGTTCGTCTCTCTCTACAAGTAAACTACGGCTTACAGTAGGTGGACTACTTATCTTACCTGCGAGAATCGGCGATGAAGTCGCCCTAGGTTGCGGTATTTCCGTCACAACAAACCTGCTACCTTGCGTCGGGCGCACAGGCGTTATTTCCTTAGGTTTCGTAACAAAGACCGGTTTTGTCGGAGTCGTGGGTTTGAGCATAGGAATAACTTGGGGAAAACGTTTACAGTAATCCTCGACGAACTCCTCTCCTCGATCTATCGCTCCCACACTTCCTTCCTCGATTCGCTTCTGAATTCCGCGATATCGAGTCTCCATGCGATCCAGGGCAGACAAGTCGTGTCCAGCTCGAGACCTTATAGATCTATCTCTCGCGTCGAGTTCGAGGTCCTCTTGCGCGTTGGCCGCCTCGCGCGATCTGCGATTTAATTCGAACTGGAGCTGTATCTCTCTTTCGCGTCGATCTGCATCCTGTTGTTGTGCCGCTAACTCCGCTTCCTGTATAGCTAATCGAGCGTTTATTTGTCGCGCCTCCAACTTGGCCCGAGCGTCGGATGCTGCCTTTTTCCGTGCTAACTCGTCAGCTGCCGCCTGTCGTGCTAACTCTTCAGCTGCCGCCTGTCGTGCTAACACGTCAGCTGCCGCCTGTCGTGCTAACTCGTCGGCTGCCGCTTCTCGCGCTAAGTCCTCCTCCAGTCTCCGCATCTCTGATGCTTCGAACTCAGCCTGCGCTTGAAGTTTCGCAAGTTTCGCTACGTCTTCTCTACGCTGTCTTTCTCCTTCCATCGCAATCTGCGCCAATTGTCGTTGCGTTTCTTCCTCAGCGACTTGTTGTCGGCGTGCGACCTCCTGTTGTTGTCGAATAATTCCAGACGCTGTTCTACTAACGTCGCCAACGTCGCTCCGTACGCTAACGAACGATCTATCCAGTGGTGGAATTTGGTAGGCTCGCGAGCCTTCCGTAGATAGAACTTCCGTCGTCCCTCTCGGTACAACTTCCGGTTCGTCGATCGGTACGCCGCATCTACGAAGAAAATTGGTGAGCGTTTCCAACCTTCCGTCCAGGCAGTAGAGTTCTTCTTCCTCTTCGGGTTGTAACAACGCGTCCGAAACTGACTCACCTAGCAGTTGGTCGAACTGCTCCTGTTGAGCCAATCTTATCACCGACTTAAACTGGATAAGGCTTTCTCTCGCACTTACCAATTTATCTACTATCTTTACCTGAGTAAAGTTGTCGCCACGCAACTCTGCAAGTTCGTGCAAACCTTTAAGTTTATCTACGGAGGCATGTACCCTACTTTCTATCCTTACCTGTAAGGTGTAGAACTCGTATCTCGACATCGGGGCGGTTAACTCGCGTAAAACGCGAAAACCTTCTCCGAGGTTCCGAGTAATCTGGGCCATGTGTCCTCCTATACTTCTAATAACGTTCTCCTGGCTCCCAGTCGAACTTACCATGTCCGGTTCCCGCGATCTAGTCTGCGGGACGGTAAGGAAATCTTCGATTCTGCCGTCGCCACGCGTTGCGGCTTCCGGTATTTCCGTTCGGGGTACCGGCGACGCAAGCGGTGTGACATCGGTGGAATCTCGGGTTCTCCTTCTAGGTTCGTCTACTGTCGATCTGTCCGGGTCGCACGAGTCATAGTCGGTAGGTGGGTATCTCGTCGAATGGGGTGTGTCACTCATGTCTTATTATATACGTCAAGTACGGGTAATAAAATGTCAAGTGTCTGAATGTTGAAGTGTCAAACTTACCTAACCGGTGCAAATAAATCAACAAGTCAGAATGTCGAAATGTCAAAATGTCGAAATGCACAAATGTCAAACTTACCTTGATATATATATATATCATATATATACCCTAACCGGTACAAATAAACTAACAAGGTATATAATAAAATAAGTAGTAATCTAGCCTACCGGCTAAATTTGTACGAATAAGTGAGATAACGGTATACGTTAACAAAATATAGATCAACAAGTAAAACAATAGGCCAAACAGCAACGTCTAAAGGGAAAATATGTACCAACAACACTACTAATAGACAGTGAAACCCACAAATTTTGAGTACTACTGTGCTTTCTTAAGTTTGAACGACGCGAGTCGTAAAACTTACGTTCCTTTGATCTTCCAGTCGTACAAATTCCCAAATACAAACCGGACGTGGGTCTTTCCGTTTTTCGGCGGCGCGGACGAATTTATTGTCTCCCAAACTTTGCGAAAAGCGGTCTAATCCTCGAAGCGGTCCAGAAATGAGTCCTTGAGTCCTGAAAAGGTCGAAGGTGAGAGTTTTACTTCTACGCTTACGAAAATCTTCCTAGGTACCGATACAAATTGGTCTTTAAACCTTATGTACCTTTTCAAGTACCGAAAAGTAACACCGCACACACACGGCGTAAAACAAAGTGCTACAAACTAACTGTTAGCTAGTCAAAGATTAAATACGAAAGTACTAGCTACCCTAAAAGCCTACTGAAGCAGGGGACGTTCTAAATTACTAAATTTACTAACCTTAATTTTTAAATATCTCCTACTTTCAATAGCTAGCAATTCTAAACTAAAGGAAATAATACTTCCTACTGTAAGGGTCCAGTAGTATACCGCTTACCAGATCCTAGTAACGATGTATCTTACTATGAGACTCTAGTAATGTATACGGGCTTGTACAGTATCTGACAACAAATCCCAGTCCAGGATATCTAAACAAACAGATATAGTACACAAACGACTACTGGCGAGGAACAGAGCCTTGTATCTATTCTATGTACGTGAGCGGGTCTAATGCCTACGTACTAGACAGAAGGATACCTGTCCTCTAACCGGTGAGGCAGATGTACAGTTACAGTAACAGACCAAACTCACGGGAAAACAATCCCCGCGCAGCGAATCCTAACTATCACTGACAGTCCTAAATACAGTAACTTGCCGCGGTGTGATTTATATGGGTTATATACGAGCTAGTGGGTTAACAGACCTAGCGTAACAACACTGACAGTCCTATATCAGTCGAAAAGGGGTCGTACCTAAATGTAACAATAACTGATCCCCCTGTACGAAATCAGTCTAAAGGGTCAGGCCTAAATGTAACAATACCGTTGTCCAGACAAACAACAGTTTAATAACGAAAGTGAAATACTCCTTATTTTGCCGCAATCAAATCAGATCCTAATTGTACAAATACAAATAATTTCCACCTAACGTAATGTATAGTACGCTATAGCTAGTAGAACTTTAAGGGCGATATGTTTTAGGGCGTGTGTGTGTGGGTGTGTTACAAATAAAACAATTTCGGGTAATTCCTTTTACTAGGTTTTAGTGATTTTCTGACTAAAATGATACCGTGCGCTAGCTACTAAAATAAACTAGTCGCGTTTGTAGAACTTTATACTCACGAATGACGTCAAAGCTCTCTCCTTCCTATCCACAACCCAATGGGCAACCACAGTGTTAGTAACTACACCCGTGATCGGCACTAATACCAGATTCTGGTTGTAAGATAAGAATAGGGGTTAATCGCTACCGTACGTTAGCTGATCTGGTATACTAATTTAATTCTAGAATTTTGTTGCTGCGGTAGTTAGCAGCAATACCTATCAGTACGTGGCAAGGCGCGGTAGGATATTAATAAACCTCCCTAGGCCAAGCAGTGTGCCGGTAGCAGAAATACTCCTTGCCTGATCAAATAGCTAACTCCAGACAGGGGGGGGGGGGGGTACTAATGTACGTTCTACAAAGCGAACCGGTACCAAACAGTCAGTGCTATGAATCACTAAATTATGGAACATATGCTGTCCGTGCCTAATGTGTACTCGAGTACTGACGAATGGCAATAGTTCGCACCTGTAGGAAGTACAGGTTAACCCAGGGATTCGTAGGACTGACAAGAGGGGGGGGTTGTCTGGATATAATTATTTGATCCTAAATTTGCGGCGTCCAGTGCGGTGTCACGCTTACCCTGATCTATAGGTCTTACGGCGGGCAAGGGCGTCGAACAAAGTCTTACCTTCTCACAAAGCGGGCGCTGCATAGCAAGTGGAGTATTTCGAAGGGCAAAGGGGGTGCGCGGTCGATCCAATGTGGGCGCTAGCGTGTTGTGGACATCCCTTCCCTGCGTTGCTTACGGCCTAACGGTCTAGGCTGCCATCTCCCTGGTGTTCGGCTGTCCCGAAGTCGGACCAAAAGAAAACATGTCAGGAAATTGCAGTATATTTACAGTTTTAACAAAGGATTTATCAAAGTAAGTTTCAACAAGAAACCGAATAAACTAATTTTTACAAGAATAAAATGATAGAGTAACGTTATACAAAATCATAACGAGGTGCGGAGTGTGTGTAACAAGAAGATGATAACCGAAGGCAAACCGGCCTTTTATACTAGAAATTGCACATGGAAACCAAACAGAATTTTCCACAGCTTCACATTTGAACCATAAAGTGTTTCGTGCCCTATGATTGGCCCAGCTCATCGTTCAACGCAGTACGGCCCTTACACTAATCTGGGACATGGAATCCTAACAGAATTTTCCACTGCCTCACATTTGTGCAATAAGGTAATTTATGCCCTATGATTGGCCTGGCTCATTATCCGCTACGTTGTACGCCTCTCATTGGCCTACCAATTAGCACCTAAACGAAAATAAATGGCCCCAAAATACAAATTTCCCGACTGGGATTCGAACTCGTAACCTATGTAATGTAACCAACGCCTTAACCATCTGACCACTACGCCACGAGAGTATCTAAGGGTTTTATGTGTACAAATATAAATAGGCATATTACATTACTGTAACTTAATCAAAATACGTCGGATTTTCAAAAGTTTTACGCTAAAGTTAAACTACAAATGCTACCTTATAGTGAAATAATTCATCACTTTCGGTATCCACATCGTCTGTATCGTGTAAATCGATAGGATGACCAGTAGTTAAGTAGTCCATATACGTACCTTTACGATGCGTATAGCGAGCGGTGAATTTTTTATAGTCCAATTCACGCTTGAGCTGTTCCTCGGACATTGGAGGTTCGATATAACGTCCATCGTCTTCCGTTGTATGTTGACTTGCGTCGCTGCTTATCAAACTATCAACAAACGCTTGCTTGCTTGCTTGCATGCTTGCTTGCTTGCTTGCTTGCTTGCTTGCTTGCTTGCTTGCCTGCTTGCTTGCTTGCTTGCTTGCTTGCTTGCTTGCTTGCTTGCTTGCTTGCTTGCTTGCTTGCTTGCTTGCTTGCTTGCTTGCTTGCATGCTTGCTTGCTTGCTTGCTTGCTTGCTTGCTTGCCTGCTTGCTTGCTTGCTTGCTTGCTTGCTTGCTTGCTTGCTTGCTTGCTTGCTTGCTTGCTTGCTTGCTTGCTTGCTTGCTTGCTTGCTTGCTTGCTTGCTTGCTTGCTTGCTTGCTTGCTTGCTTGCTTGCTTGCTTGCTTGCTTGCTTGCTTGCTTGCTTGCTTGCTTGCTTGCTTGCTTGCTTGCTTGCTTGCTTGCTTGCTTGCTTGCTTGCTTGCTTGCTTGCTTGCTTGCTTGCTTGCTTGCTTGCTTGCTTGCTTGCTTGCTTGCTTGCTTGCTTGCTTGCTTGCTTGCTTGCTTGCTTGCTTGCTTGCTTGCTTGCTTGCTTGCTTGCTTGCTTGCTTGCTTGCTTGCTTGCTTGCTTGCTTGCTTGCTTGCTTGCTTGCTTGCTTGCTTGCTTGCTTGCTTGCTTGCTTGCTTGCTTGCTTGCTTGCTTGCTTGCTTGCTTGCTTGCTTGCTTGCTTGCTTGCTTGCTTGCTTGCTTGCTTGCTTGCTTGCTTGCTTGCTTGCTTGCTTGCTTGCTTGCTTGCTTGCTTGCTTGCTTGCTTGCTTGCTTGCTTGCTTGCTTGCTTGCTTGCTTGCTTGCTTGCTTGCTTGCTTGCTTGCTTGCTTGCTTGCTTGCTTGCTTGCTTGCTTGCTTGCTTGCTTGCTTGCTTGCTTGCTTGCTTGCTTGCTTGCTTGCTTGCTTGCTTGCTTGCTTGCTTGCTTGCTTGCTTGCTTGCTTGCTTGCTTGCTTGCTTGCTTGCTTGCTTGCTTGCTTGCTTGCTTGCTTGCTTGCTTGCTTGCTTGCTTGCTTGCTTGCTTGCTTGCTTGCTTGCTTGCTTGCTTGCTTGCTTGCTTGCTTGCTTGCTTGCTTGCTTGCTTGCTTGCTTGCTTGCTTGCTTGCTTGCTTGCTTGCTTGCTTGCTTGCTTGCTTGCTTGCTTGCTTGCTTGCTTGCTTGCTTGCTTGCTTGCTTGCTTGCTTGCTTGCTTGCTTGCTTGCTTGCTTGCTTGCTTGCTTGCTTGCTTGCTTGCTTGCTTGCTTGCTTGCTTGCTTGCTTGCTTGCTTGCTTGCTTGCTTGCTTGCTTGCTTGCTTGCTTGCTTGCTTGCTTGCTTGCTTGCTTGCTTGCTTGCTTGCTTGCTTGCTTGCTTGCTTGCTTGCTTGCTTGCTTGCTTGCTTGCTTGCTTGCTTGCTTGCTTGCTTGCTTGCTTGCTTGCTTGCTTGCTTGCTTGCTTGCTTGCTTGCTTGCTTGCTTGCTTGCTTGCTTGCTTGCTTGCTTGCTTGCTTGCTTGCTTGCTTGCTTGCTTGCTTGCTTGCTTGCTTGCTTGCTTGCTTGCTTGCTTGCTTGCTTGCTTGCTTGCTTGCTTGCTTGCTTGCTTGCTTGCTTGCTTGCTTGCTTGCTTGCTTGCTTGCTTGCTTGCTTGCTTGCTTGCTTGCTTGCTTGCTTGCTTGCTTGCTTGCTTGCTTGCTTGCTTGCTTGCTTGCTTGCTTGCTTGCTTGCTTGCTTGCTTGCTTGCTTGCTTGCTTGCTTGCTTGCTTGCTTGCTTGCTTGCTTGCTTGCTTGCTTGCTTGCTTGCTTGCTTGCTTGCTTGCTTGCTTGCTTGCTTGCTTGCTTGCTTGCTTGCTTGCTTGCTTGCTTGCTTGCTTGCTTGCTTGCTTGCTTGCTTGCTTGCTTGCTTGCTTGCTTGCTTGCTTGCTTGCTTGCTTGCTTGCTTGCTTGCTTGCTTGCTTGCTTGCTTGCTTGCTTGCTTGCTTGCTTGCTTGCTTGCTTGCTTGCTTGCTTGCTTGCTTGCTTGCTTGCTTGCTTGCTTGCTTGCTTGCTTGCTTGCTTGCTTGCTTGCTTGCTTGCTTGCTTGCTTGCTTGCTTGCTTGCTTGCTTGCTTGCTTGCTTGCTTGCTTGCTTGCTTGCTTGCTTGCTTGCTTGCTTGCTTGCTTGCTTGCTTGCTTGCTTGCTTGCTTGCTTGCTTGCTTGCTTGCTTGCTTGCTTGCTTGCTTGCTTGCTTGCTTGCTTGCTTGCTTGCTTGCTTGCTTGCTTGCTTGCTTGCTTGCTTGCTTGCTTGCTTGCTTGCTTGCTTGCTTGCTTGCTTGCTTGCTTGCTTGCTTGCTTGCTTGCTTGCTTGCTTGCTTGCTTGCTTGCTTGCTTGCTTGCTTGCTTGCTTGCTTGCTTGCTTGCTTGCTTGCTTGCTTGCTTGCTTGCTTGCTTGCTTGCTTGCTTGCTTGCTTGCTTGCTTGCTTGCTTGCTTGCTTGCTTGCTTGCTTGCTTGCTTGCTTGCTTGCTTGCTTGCTTGCTTGCTTGCTTGCTTGCTTGCTTGCTTGCTTGCTTGCTTGCTTGCTTGCTTGCTTGCTTGCTTGCTTGCTTGCTTGCTTGCTTGCTTGCTTGCTTGCTTGCTTGCTTGCTTGCTTGCTTGCTTGCTTGCTTGCTTGCTTGCTTGCTTGCTTGCTTGCTTGCTTGCTTGCTTGCTTGCTTGCTTGCTTGCTTGCTTGCTTGCTTGCTTGCTTGCTTCTTGTAGAGGTAGAGTATATCACTCCCTGATACTTCTATCAACTATCTGATCTTCTATCAACTCAGTCATAATTGATATATGAGTTTATTGAGATTATAATTAATAAGGCTAGCGGGCGTCGCCGCCTTAAAATCCCCCGCTGCCCCAGGACAGCCCTGAGATCCTCAGTGCTGATGTACTGCTGTTGCTGAGCCCCTCGCCAACGTAGTAGCCACACAACGACAACAATAATCAGCACGAGTCACTCTACTGTCCATCCCAAGGGCTCAAATATACTAGAGGTACTTGTTACAGATGTAGGATAACTTTCACAATAGTGGCTCGCTACTGTAAACACACTTTAGTAGTAACATTCACCTATAAATACACAAATTCCACATTCCTGCCACAATTTGTACAAATTCGGGCCATTTGTCCGTTAGTCAGATGCCTTCCAGAATGCCACATTATTATTATGTATCCTTGGATACTATTAAGATGCTATATATTGTGCATGCTATTCAATGGGGTGAGCTTTCTATTGTTCTTTAACTCACTTCTAATTCTAGCGTGGTTGTTACTATGGTGACATTATGCAAAGCTAGTGGTAGAATTAGGGTATTTCTCAGGCATGCAGATCTGGGCCGAGTAACTCAAAAAATCTTGAGATTGACCTTGAAATCCACTTCAAGGTCACCTTGAAACTCAAGTTTTACCTTGACTAAGATTTTCTTGAGTTTCAGTCAAGCGGGTAACTCAAAGCAATACTTAGTCAAGGTTATACTTGAAATTTCAAGGCTCACCTTGAGAATTAAAGATGGACGAAGTATTTGTTTATTTCAGCAGTTGCCTAGGTTTTGCAGTGAAGCCCATTGTGTATACCTGCAATAATATACAGTAGGCCTACTCAATACAGTACGTTAAAGCGTTAAACACACTGTTAATAATAATAATAATATATATTTATATAGCGCTAATACCAAAATAAGATATTTAAGCTCTAAGCGCTTTTATTTCTAAAAATGAAATTTAAAAATGCAAACATTTAAAAACAGTCATTGCGATCTTGAAGTCGATTCTAAACTTAACTGGCAACCAATGTAATTGCTTTAAAACTGGTGTAATATGATCCCTCCTACCGATTTTACATAGTAACCGCGCAGCACAGTTTTGGACGTATTGTAATTGCTTTATGGACTTATTGGATAATCCGAAGTAAAGAGCATTATTGGAGTCCAATCTAGATGATATCAATGCGTGAATTACTGTTTTAAGATGGTTTTTAGGTAGGTATAACTGTATGCGCGACAAGTTTCTCAGTTGATGAAAGCAACTACGAACTACATTAGAGATTTGTTTATCAAACATCAGATGTTGATCGACAACAAAGCCAATATTCCGTGCAGAGGAAGTATTAAACACCTGGTTATTTTCAATATGCAAACTTTGAGTTGGCACTAGTTGGGAGAACTTTGACTGACATACTATGAATTCTGTTTTGTCAGGGTTCATCTTCATCCAGTGTCTAGTCATCCTTTGCTTTACTTCAATTATACATTTTTCACTTAACAGTATCGCATTAGACATGTTTTCACGCTTGAACGAAATATATATTTGTGTATCGTCGGCATACAAATGATACCCAAGACCATATTTAGCAATAACGCGGGATAGTGACCGAGTATAGTGTGAAAAGCAGGAGAATGTTCTGGAAGCAGATTGTGCTGAGCCTATCTGAACCTTCTGTATCTGATCTGACAAATAAGATTTGAACCAATTTAGAGTCTTGCCGTAGATACCAAAATCGTAAGCAATATATCGTGATCGATCGAATCGAAAGCAGCGGATAGATCTAGCATTATCAAAATAACACTCTCACCATCATCAATACATCGTACTGTACGGTCTCAACACTGTGTGCGCTACGATAGGCACTCTGAAAAGGTTCATGTAGTGAGTTTATAGTTAAATTATGCATTAACTGTCTTGCAACTACTCTCTCCGTGAGTTTAGCTATATACTTCAGATTAGATATTGGTCTGAAGTTGTTTAGAACATTTGGATCAAGGCGCACTTTCTTAATAAGGGGCCGTAATATTGACTCCTTGAAGAGGATCGGTACTTTTGCAGTAGAGAATGACAAGTTGATGATTAATACAAACACTGGAATTAATAAGTGGATGCAACCCTTCAGGATTGTAGAAGGCTAGCTAGTGATTTTGCAAGTTAGCTATTATTAAAAAAAAAACAATTTATTACACATAATTTCAATTAATTTCTAAAATTTTTTTTTAATGATAGCTAAACTTGTAAAATCACTAGCTAGCTTGAAAATAATTAGTAGCTATCAATGTTTATAGATAATTAAACTATTTATTAACATAACAAATAATTTCTAATAAATTTATTTTTTTTAAATGTTCTAGAACAAAAAATATTTGTTCTAGAACATTTTTTTTTACAAAACTATAGCTAATTTGATATAGAAAATTTAAAAAAAAGTAGCAAAAACTAGCTACTACCAAAAAATCCCGGTCATGGGTACCCATACTCGTAGAAGTGCCGCTGTACAGTATAACTCTAGCTACAGTATCATTCATTATATTCATGATCAACTGAGTTTTATTTAGAAATTTCTGGGGTATTCTGCAAAAATGCCGCTTACGGTACCGGTAGCGCAAGGCTAACAGCTAACTGCTGAAACATTGATTTGAAGATACCTTGAAATTTGAAGGTACCTCCATGGCTACCTTGAAATTTATCTCGAATCTTGACTTCAACTCAAGTCAAGATATTTTGTGTTACCGGCTTGAAATGTCAAGTTTACCTTGAGGAAAATCTGAAGTCTACCTTAAGGTTGACCTTGAAATATTTCAGATAGGAATACTAGTAAAATAGATTCAAGGTTAGTTTCAAGGTCAATCTCAAGATTTTTTGAGTTACTCGGCCCTGGGATGCTATTTAATAGCGACTCTTGGGTTATTAATATTCCCCTTATATATGATTTTTATTAATTTTGTCGGCTATTGTCTGTACACTGGAGATTCTCTCACACTCCTATACTTAATAGGGTGGATCTCCGCTCCCATGATCTATTAATTGATGGAATTTTTGGAATATTAATAAATTGTATAAAATGACAATTTATTTAATTCATGAGAGGATATGGATTTAAAATTATTCCCGCGAATTTTATTATTTAATATTAGAATAGATTGAGTAAGAGATTGAGGAATAGTTTTATTCCAGAACATGTCTGGGGATTCTAATCCTTGATTCCAGAAACTTTGTCTTTTAAGTATATCGGTAAATGCTACGATATCTTAATCGACTAAAATTTTAGAGGATCTAAGGGTTTAACAGATTTTTCTCTTTCTTTTATTTTAACATTTGTTATAACAAACGTTGTGAATATTTAACAAATAGTTAATGTTAGTTAGGATGGGCACCGATTTATTCCAGAACATGTATGGGGATGTTAACCACTGATTCTAGAATTTTGTCTTTCAAGTATATCGGTGGGTGCCGCGATATCTTAATCGACTAGAATTTCAGATGGTCAAAGGGTTTAACAGATTTATTTTGCGTTTTACGCTACTGTTAAAGGGACATCACGCTACTATATGTATTATTTAATATACGGTATGAGAGCAATATTGCAAGAAGCAATGTCAGTGAGAGGAGGAAAGTCGTTTCCAAGGTCTACCCAGAGCTTGGTTTAGCCGAGACACGAGGATCTGAACTTTGCATTCCTATTACTCTACTTACCAATAATACTTGAGTATAGTAGGAGCTTTATTGTACTTTAATAAGTACGGACATTTCATCATACTGTAGTCACGTATTTAGAATATGATACGGACAGTAAGGAAAGAGAAAATAATTATTTCTCGCCGTTACACTAAATATATAATATAAGTAATTAAGTAATAAACGCGAATATATATGGCACTAATTCTACTAAATAATCGCTAAAATAACATTCTACTAAATAAAATTAAAGAAAATGATTATTATAAAATTACATAATAATACATACCTAAATATAAAAATAATAAAAAAACGAATATAAAATAATATAGTCATACACCCACTCCAGACGCTGTTACGTTGGGGAGTCCCTAGATGTTTGTTGGATTAGGGAGGTGGTCGTGGGAAGAGTAACTTTATTTTGCGTTTTAACGCTACTGTTAAATGGACATCTTTCTACTATGTATTATTTAAAATACGGTACGAGAGCAATATTGCAAGAAGCAATGTCAGTGAGAAGAGGCAAGTCATTCCCAAGGTCTACTCAGAGCTTGGTGGGATAAATATTTCTCCATTTGACGCAACACCGCCGCGGCCGCTATGAGGGAGGTGAATACCGCGGCCGCTCCTAAAGCCGCAGGCCATCGCTAACTATATAGGTTAACTTGGGATTCTGGGGGACTTTTCGATGAAGGAACAGACCAATTTTTTTTTATTTTCGCACCAGGGGAGCGACTCGGAATTCTAAGATATTAGCCACTCTAACATTAGCAAATCTATCCCCTCGACGGACACGGCGGACAAAAAACCGTCATTTTTTTGACAATTTTAAAAATTTTTTGAAAGGCGCTCTACAGTGGCTCGAAAAAACCCTAGGTTATTGCTTAACCGACGCCGGGATGCGATAGAAGGGATTAATTAGTGAATTCGTTTTTTTTTTCAAAAAAGATTACCACGCCTTTTTCCCGAAATTGTCCGTCAAAGTTGAAAAAACGTACAAAATGGCTTTGCGGGATCCGCTCTGACTCGGCTAATATTAATCGTACGGGGACGAAATTAACGCGGTTGGAAAGGGGAAGAGTGGTACTACCTTCGTATCGAATGGGGGTAAGATATTTATTAATATTTCGGGTGGAAAAAGGGGCCGTAACTTTGTCCGTTTTTTCCATCTTTTTTACATAATTATTATTTCCAAAATTTTTAATTCGACAACGCTAGTAGGAATCTGCCAATTCTTTTTCGGAAAGCGTAGAAGACCACAGAGGCTACATTCCTATCGAATGGGGGTACAAAAAATATGTAGGCAAAGGGGTCCAAAAAGGGCCAGAAAATAATAAAATGTTTTTAACTAACAACTTTTTTATTTTTGACTCTTGAAGGTTAAAGTACATTCTATACGGTTAATATCGATACGGGGAATCCAAATATTCGACTGGTTTTGCCGCGCATACGATATTAAAAAAATTAGGGCCCAAATTATAATTTCACGCTTCAAACTCGCTTCGCGGGAACTCGTCTAGCTCGAAAAAAACATAAGGTCTGGGAGACTTATTTAAACAGTCTTATAGAGCGTCAAATTATCTATCTTTCAACGGTAGTTACAGCGCCATAGCTATTATATAACTGAAGCGGCAGACGATCGTGTGAAATATACTACTTATAAAAATGGGACGAAAAAATTTTTTTTTAATAAATCGCCATTACATTATAATTTAACTTTTTCGCGCCAAAAGTTCCTGTAAAATGTAGAAAATTAACTCCACTATCTTTTGTCTTAACATTTATAATTAAAATAACGAGTTTTAAGGGTCGAAAAATATCGCGTAATTTTGGCCCTTTTTTTTCATTTTTTTTGGGGCCAAAAATACCCCCTCTCAAAAGATAGAAAAAAAAATTACGGCAAAGAATATACCAATTTTATTGAATTTGGAGCACCAGAACCGAAATTTAGTCAAAAATTAAAAATATTTTTTTTTGCAAAAAATTAAGAATGGTCATATTGGGTTTCGAACCCACGAACTTAAGTATCGTTAACGTGATTGATTACCACTAGACTACGTGACCAAGATAATTTGAAATTTTCGAGTGATTATTTTTAAACATCAATAACTTCTGTTCTACTGGGCCGTTTGATCTGAAACTTTTTTCATTGGATAGAGGATAGATTGTAGTGTGTGAAATAGGATACAACTTGGGAAAAGACGCATGTGCACTTAGTGCATAATGCACTTAAAAAGTACACATTTTTTCGATATTTCAAACACTATTATTTCCAGTTCCATTCATCGTAGAATGTTATTTTTTGGATTAAAATGTAGTTTGGAGTGATTTCTAACTATAATCGTAACATTTGTTTAACTTTTTATGTATATAAAGTGACTTAAAATGCCCATGAATATGGTCCAAAATCGCAAATGTCACGATTTATTAAATTAGATTTTTTACACTTTTAGTGACTGACACTTGATCATACACCATCGTAGATCGGTAGAGGATAAACATAAGTTCGTTAAATAAGAACCACCATTACGATCTGCTGAAGTGCACTTGTACAAATAAGTGTGCAAAAGTGCAAATTTTTTAATAAGGTCAAATTATATAGCATTGGGTTCTTTTCTTTGCAGATACTTTATTTTCATATTAATATGTTGTTTGGCTCATACTGAGCGCATTAGGGATATGCGTACAAATAAGCGGCCCTTATTAAGGCTTCGATTGGGTTAATAAATAAAACATAAGGTTGTAATATTCTAAAAAACCAGTGTGATATTAAATGCACTTTAAACAATAAATAGAGATCAAATAACAAATTGACTACACAATTAAAAACTCGCACAATTTTGTACTTATTATATCGCTTCAAATTAATTTAACAGTGGATATTTGGGGGAAGGGGGAAGTTACAGTGTGCATTCGGGGGAAGTTTGGTGAACTGCATTTATGCAGTGAATCCAAACTTCCCCCTTTTAGATATCGTATACTTAAGACATGCTAGGGTGACGGGGAAATATTTGTTACTGTCACACTTTGCTTCCATTTATCCTATCCTTTATTATTACCCCAGTCAGATAAGAGATAATAACCAGTAAAAACCAAACTAAACTGTCTTTCATGCAAACAAATTTCTAATTAAAGACGGGTGAATGACCATGACCATGGAAATAATTTTAAATATAATCGTATATCCACTCTTTGGGGAGGCTTCCAAACCCGAAAACAATTATTTCGTTACATATAATATAGTAAATAACGTTGTATGTTCTTCTTCCTCTCATAATAAAATATATATGAAATATCTCTGATCGCTGTGCCCTGAACATTTCACAACCAAAATGTTTCAGTGTGAAAAGTGTAGGCCTACCACACCCCGCCCAAACAGCCGCAAACGCATAGCCAACAAATTTATCAAAAGTTTACATACATGTTGTGTTCATGACGAGATGAGTGAAAATTGATCGCGTAATATAAACAAAAAACCGAGAGTCGGGCCTGGCTCTTCTCCACTTTCTTACCCAATGGAAATGTTGTTGTTATAATCTAATATTGGGGCGGCTTTCTCTCGGTTTAGCCGAGACACGAGGATCTGAATATTAATAGAATTCCTAATACTCTACTTAACCAATAATACCTAAGTATAGTAGGAGCGGTATAGATTGCACTTTAATAAGTACTGACATTTCATCTTGCTATAGTCATGTATTTATAATAGAATACAGACAGTAAGGAAAGAGAAAATGAAATTATTTCTCACCGTTAACAAAATATATTATACAAAGTAATTAAGTAATAAAATACGAAATATATTGCACAAATCTACTGAATAATCGTCGAAATATTATTCTACTAAATAAAATTAAATAAATCGATCATAATAATATAAATTACATAATAATGCGTACATAAATATAAAATAAAACAAATAAAATAATAGAGTCACACACCCACTCCAATCGCAGTTACGTTGTGGAGTCCCTAGATGTTTGTTGGATTAGGGAGGTGGTTGTAGGAAGAGTCTCTTGTTTTCCATAGTTGCCGGACAACTCTCTGTCTCTTTCCAATAAACATAAACGACCAACCGGGCGATTAAGTTGCTGAGTTTCAAAAACGATTCCGGGTTTCTTGTAGTTACGTCGCATGACTACGAGTTCCACTGATCTCACTAAACCATCATCGGATATATGAGTTTCGATGATACAACCTGTCTGCCACCTCTTACGGGGAAGATTGGATTCCACAATGAGGACCATGTCTCCGGCGCGGACAATTTCTTGCTGCGCAAACCACTTTGTTTGAAGCTGCAGTGTAGGAAGATAATATTTTTCGAAATGGTCAGCGAAACGATGGGATAATAACTGCATAAGTGTATTTGTTGGCAGTATTCGTCTCCGTCCGTTATTTCTGACTGCGGGAGCATGGCTACAGGTTTCTTTAGTAGGAAATGCGCTGGTGTTAGTGCTTCTAGGGAGTCTGGACTCGATGAGACTGGCATAAGCGGTCTCTCGTTGAGATAGGTGGCTATTTCCTCCATTAACATCCGCAAAAGTTCATCGGTGACATACGCACGGCACGGCACTACAATTTGAAATGCGGTCTTTACGCTACGTATGAGTCTCTCCCAACTTCCTCTCCAACAAGGGTCGTCGGCGGTGTTGAAGGTCCAGCTAGATGCTGTTACTCTCAGCTGATCGTCCACTTGCCACTTTCACCACTTTCAACCACTTTCACTTCTTCCAGACAAATTCTACTAAATATTCAACAAGATCCTATGGTTTGTGACTACCTGCTGGAAAAGCGGTTAAAATGGGATCTTATTCCTAAGGCCAGCCCTTGGATGGGTGGTATGTGGGAAAGGATGATTCATTGTACAAAACTTACAATAAAATGCGTAATTGGAAAGGCGTTGCTTACTATTAGCGAACTCAGAACGTTTCTTATAGGCTTATTAATTGAGGCGATACTCAATGACAGATCTCTAACCTATGTATCATCCGATATCAAAGACATACTACCAATTACACCATCTCAATTACTATGTGGTTATAGGTTAACTGATATTCCGTACAGTAATCCAGATATTGGCGATCTTTTGGATCCTGATTATATTAATACCTCCAATATAAACGATCGTCTAAACCGTTTACAGAAGATATTGCAGGATTTCAGAAATAGTTGGTCTGCTGAGTATTTATTGGCATTACGTGAACAGCATAGATGGAACGAGAAAAAGGGACCCCATATAAAAGAGGGTGACATTGTTCTTGTGGAAGGAAGCAAACACACCTCTCGACTACAGTGGAGATTAGCCACAGTAGACGAGCCAGTGGCTAATCGGTCAACAGATTAACATGAAGTCGGAACCAACCGTAAACGGTTGGTTCCAATCGTTTACGTAAGCTTTGATCTCGTTTTTGGCTCCAATGAAATTAGTACCTTTGTCAGATCTCATAGTACTGCTAGTCCCAAAACGAGCAATTTGTCGGCGTAAACTCAGTATGTAGCTGTTGGTAGATAAATCGTTCACCATGTCGAGATGGATCGCTCTACAAGTCATACAAACAAAAATGACGCACCATCGCTTGACTATAGTCCTAGTGCGATACACTTCAATAGGGCCAAATAAATCCACACTGGTATTGGTAAAGGGTGGTTGATAACAGCTTACTCTTTCCCTAGGTAATTCTGCCTCTCACTGTGTTAAAGGCCTACTAAACGCTTTCCTACATGGTATACAGTTCCAAAGAACTTGGTTTAAAGCTCTACAGTGTTTATGGAAATAATAGCGAGTTCGAATTTCACTAAGAACTCGTTCTCTACCAGCATGGTAAAGCTTACTGTGAACATCTACAATCATCTTGATTTGTATTTCAAGATTTCTAATCAGTATGAGAAACTTAGTGTCAAAGGACAATGGAGCATTGGTTAATCTCCCTCCGACACGTATTAGCCCATCTATCATTGTGCTAGAAAAAGAATCCCTTAAGCGCATCTGTGGATTTCTCAACAGCAGGAAATACTTTTCGGAATTCTTATAACATTGCAGGAGTCTCAGTATTTGCTTATTGGTATTGTCATGTTCTTGGTAGCTGATTTTATCAGTTAGAAACTTATTAGGTAGCCAATAAGTGGGAAGGTCTTTGGTAGCATGGACCCTTTCAGCTACTTCCGAAGTGGCGTCATTGGCGATCCTCGTCCTGGAATAGTGATGATGGAAACATCGCTTTAAATATACAATGGCTTTGCAAAGCCGATTCCAGGACCTATAATGAGCCATCACTCTCTGGATGAGAGGAGAGAGTTCCTTTGAGACGTCTGGTGTTCCAGATTTCCAATCTCTTTCCCTTATTTCAATGACGGTTTATTTGGGGGTCGAGTAACGTCTATGGTTTTTGGTTGATTAGGATCCACAGTGGCGTCACCTGCGGTATGTAGCACAGACAGATCTATCGCTGGCTTAAACAGATTGGATTTACTCGTACGGGATTTTGGTTTGACCTTTTCTGCTCCCTTGGCTTGTCTGATCTCCGCCGTGGTGAGATGAGGGGGCCATTCCCCTTTTTTTTTACTTAGGAAGTCGGGGCCGCCTAACCAATCTGGGGTGTCCATCAGTTCTTGAGGAGTTGCTCCTCTGGAGGCAATGTCAGCTGGGTTAATTGTCCCGGGGCAATGTCTCCATTGATCTATATTAGTGCGACTGAGTATAATAGCTACTCGGTTGGTAATAAAGACGCTGAACTGACAGGCTTCATTAGTGATATATTCCAGAATGATTAATGCATCAGTCCAATAAACAGTTTCTCTAGTGGATATTCGATCTCTTCCGTTACATTCCGACCGATGGCTGTAGCGTATAGTGCCGCTTTCAACTCCGCTCTAGGAACTCGGAGTTTGTTGTTTATTAGGGCTTTGGAGGCGGCTAATGAAACTTTAATTCCATCAGGAGTTTCAACACTCAGGTAGGCTACTATACCTATTCCGATATCACTGGCGTCTCCAAAAACATGGAGTTGATAGGAATATGTGGGGAGAATGTGACTGAAATACGAGCGGGAAATCTTAAAGTTCTCGATAGATGGTAAAGAATCCTCCCACTTCATCCACTTCTTTAGCAGTTCTCCCTGGAGTGGATCATCCCAAGAGTGGTTTTCGAGCCACATTTGTTGCATGAGACTCCGAGCAACTAGGATGACAGGACTAATGAATCACAATGGGTCAAAATAAGTGCTCAGAATACTCAGGCAAATCTGCTTAGTTCGAACGGGGTTTTCACGTTTATTCAGTTGGAAAAATAAAATGTCTCTCTCCGTGTCCCATTGCAGTCCAAGGGTTTTAGTTTCGGGGAGATCGTCCTTAATGAGGTCAAGATCTTTAACGCCTTGATCTTCCTCTGGGATCGATTCCAGGAACTCACGGGAGTTACTAGTGAATTTGGTTAGGCGAAATCCACCTCGTTGTAAGCACTCTACCATTCCCTTGGCAACATCGATTGCTTCTTCCACTGTTGGGAGGGACTTTAGGTTGTCATCCGTGTAAATATCCCACTTGATGTTATCGATAACCGCTTTAGAGAAGGTGTCTCTATTATCGTCAGCAGTGGTGCGCACTACCGAACAAGTGTTTGACGGGCTAGATATGATCCCGAAAGCCTGGATGATCATCCAGTACTCCACCGGTTCTCAGTTGAGGTTTCCTTCAGGCCACCACAGAAATCGTAGGCTATCTCGATCCCTAGGTAAAGCTTTAACTTGTAGAAACATGCCTTCAATGTCGGAGGCGAAGGCGATAGAATATTGCCGGAGTCGTAATAATCGTCGTAAAGAAAGAGTTGTAAAGAATCGTTGTTCGGAAACTTTGTTGACCAGCAAATATATCTTCGGCCAGATCTTTATCGATGAAGGTGCCTGTAATACCTGAATCAAGGAGGGCATTTACAATAAGGCTCTTACCTTGTCCATGTACTCTAAGCTGCATCACTGGGAACTCTCTGATGCCGACAGATGGTTGCGAAACCTTGTCGATCCGGAATGGGTAGTTGGGATTCCTCTCCATCAGTCGCTGCCTCATAAGTAAGGGCTCGATATACGGCTGTGTTGATCATATAACAGGATTGATTTTCATCAGAAAACTCATCCGTATAGAATCCTTCCATCTCCGAACTATGGTCCGTGTCGTTCACATCACTGAACTGTACATGCAGTTCGGGTTTATTTACCTTATCGAACTTGGTGTGCAGTAGGATATGATGTTTTGCTCCACACTTAGCACATCTCACGTCTGAGCAACATGTTCTTCTTTGATGTCCTCTCCTGAGGCAATTGTAACATAACCTTTTATCCCAAGTTACACTACGTCTGTCTTTCAATTCTTTCTTTAAGAATTCCTCACACCCACTCAAGCGATGGGGCCCTTCGCACAATACACACTTAGGTTTGATGTTACTTACCTTAACTTGCATGGTGTTTTTTATGCTAGCTCTTTCTTCGGGCTTCCTACCAGGAATTCTCTTGGGAGACGTAGGGGGAGTTTTAAGTTGTTCTTCCTTGCTACTAGTTCGAACCTTGGTTTTACTTATGCCCTTACCTTTACTCGTATAATAAGTTCTTTCGGTGTCTTTGCCGTTATCATATGTCTATTGCCACTATCTTCGTCATAAGACGTTTGACTCTCATAATCGGTATAACACACTGGTGTTAATCTTCGTCATAAGACGTTTGACTCTCATAATCGGTATAACATACTGGTGTTATCTTTCTCCTAGTAATGGGTTTTTCACTTACCTTGGTTTCCGGAGTCTTCTCTCTAGACTGTTTTATTAGCTGTAATCTTACTTCTCCGTTTAAGAACGACATAAGGTCCGCCATGGTTGGATCTCTCTGTTGTTGGTCCATCAAGTATAGAACCTTTTTGTCCCAGCGAGTACCTACTCCGCCCTTTGGCAAAGTTGACGCTACAGCCCCTACAACCATAGAACTTTGGTATTCATGAGACTTACCCAACCAGTCAAACTGTCTACAGATCTCCTGAATCTCATTTGAAAACTCTATAATCCCGTTGCTAAGAAACTTCATGGGCGCTACTAATTTCGCATACAGATATCTAGCTATGTTAGTCCTATTACCATACCTGATGTTAAGTGCATCCCAGACTTGTCTTAATTCGTCAGGATGTCCAATAAACTTTAACGCCATTAACTTGGGAGGACTTCCAAGCACTCGATGAGGAATCATAGTTTCTCTCCGTTCGATAGTACAGAGTTTTGTATGTTAGCTTTGTAATATTCATTAAAAGGTAACCATTTCATCTCATCTCCATTAAACTTGACGACCTCTCCCACCATTATAGGTTGACGAGCTTCTGTCCTAGCCATCTGACGTGTGAAACTTTCTTAAGCCATCGTACTATTTAATATCGAATTATCGGTATATAAATTTCTCAGATTATTATTAGATCGGTATGGGATATCATTATCAACAGGTTTATTAATACTATTAATAGGGTTTACTATAGGAGTTTCTTCCTCACCAGCAGTTTAGATGCATGTATGCTCCACACCTTGCGCATGAGATACTTCAGGCCTAAAGGGCTGACACACTGTTACAGGGGGTGGTGGTATACCCATTTGTATATTGACTAATTTATCGCGTTCGAGAGCAATGTGTTGCTGCACTTCTTGCAAAACTATTTTACTGTCTCGTACTGTTCCCTTTATTAATTGAACAGTCCCTTCCAAGTCTCGGACTTGTTCGGTGGAGTGAGCCTTGGTTTTGGCCAATTGCCCGAGCAGCTCTTCCTTCTCCTGTTGCCCTTCCTCCACCCACTCAACCGCGGGTGTGGGAGCCGCCAACATGGTAGCTGTATGGCACATCGGGGCCACAGGAGATAGTCCCTTTATTAAATTCTGCTCGGTATCAATACCAGTCTGAGATTCTTGCTTTTGTCTACTGGACAAGGGAAGTTTGGTACTATGTAAAGGGAATGCAGAGTTGTGTTCAGGGAGCAAAAGGGTCTCCATTAAAGGAGTAGCTTTGCTAGCAGGCCTAATTATTTCTGGCTCATCTACTATAGGAGGGAGTCTTTCTGTTCGTACAACCTGAGTTATTGACTCTCTATCTCTTAAGTCTACATTACCTACTTCCCTTCTCACTGGGGAGGGGGGGGGGGGGTAAGTTATGCAACTTATGTCTTTTGGGAGCTCTTCTACGTCCGTTTGAAGGGGATTTGTTACTTCTACACTCGGAATCAGTGGTAGTACCTTCATCTGAGGAGGTAAATCAATGTCTTCGAAGAGTAGATCGACTTAGGAGTTGCATCTGAGTCGCCGCCCTTTGTTTACTTAAAAAATCTTGTCTCGCCTGAATGCTCTCTAACTCTAATTGTACCTTTGATTCATCTGCTCTCTTTTCAGCTTCCACTGTGGCAGCTTTAAGTTCTACTTCTGCTGCTGCCACTGCCACTGCCGCTACCGCTGCCACTGCCGCTGCCGCCTTCCGATCCACTTCTGCCGCTGCAACCTTTAGTTCTGCTTCAGCGGCTGCAGCTCTTTTCCTATCTTCTATTAATCCTTTCTTTATTTGTTCCTCCTTGTCCATCTCGATGAGAATGTTTTCATCTATTTTAGCCTGCTCCGCCGCTAGCATCTCGGCGTCTAATGAGTCCAAAATGAAGTTGGCTGTCTCACTATTGGGGTGAAGTCCGCCTAGACGTCTCCTTAGCTCTTTGTCACCTATGAATCGTTGATAGTCAGACAAATAGATGTCAATAGCATCCTTCTTTTGAGGTTTTTCTGATACCGCCTCGCTTTCCTCATGGGAGAAGATTGCATTGGTTGATTCTCCATAGGCTAGTTGTTCTTCTAACTGAGCCTTCCGTTGAGTGGTTCCCTGGACCCTAACATTCACTAATTGGAACCAAGTCGTTACTGCCACCTGCAGTGATGTGTCTTGACTTCTCGGACAGGAATAATCTGATCCTCAGTATCCGTTCTCTAACTTGGTATAGCAGTTCTCCCTGCTCTGGAGGTTCCAGTTGTCCTAGGAATAACGGTGTTTCCATTCGTCCCAGGGAGTTGAACAATCCTTGTACATATCGGCTGCCGACCTCTTCCATACAGCGGGATCTCTGATATCTCTAACTATGCCCATCTGATGCAGGTCTTCCCAGGCAGCTTCAGATAAGTTAAACGGGAGTCCGGGTCCGGGAAAGTTCCATTGAGTTTCCACAATAGACTTTAATTCCTCGAGCGTGTATCTGGCGTAACTATCTCGGGTTGACCGCATATTTCTCGTCCAGTCCGCTTGATGTTCTTCCATGGCTAGAAAAACTCGAGTGAGTACTGCCCCAGGAAGAATCAGAAGTGGGTCAGGGTAAACCACTTCTTCCATCCTTGCTCCGATCTCGGGCGTTAACTCTTCGGTATTGGAACTAGAGTTACTGAGTGGTTGAGAAATAATCTCTCTGCCAGGGCGCCGCTGCTGTTCTCCGGCCGTCGCTTGGTCTCGCTTAACTTGAGACCTAGTGCCTATAATATACCTATGGTGCTTCACTAACTTAGGGTCTGTAAAAGCTTTTGCGGACATAACAAGTCATTTTTCCCCACAATGCGCAGTGTAGGTGCTTTAGCGGACAAAACAAGTCATTTTTGCCGCAATGCGCATAATACTCTAAAAGATTGGAGCTCAGATGACAAAATCTGTCAGCTAATTTCCTGTAGACGTGGAACCTCCTTGTTCTGCTCAGCCAATCAGAGCGATTTTCACTTTATGTTGAACAGAATGGAAAACCGCGCAATGCATTACGGTCTTTGTTTACCTTTCTGAGCGAGAGAACCTGCTTGGAAATCTTCTGTACTTCTGATTTTGGAAGTTTCAGACTTTGGCCTAAACATCTGATGGCTTTGATTACAAGAACGTAAATCTATTATCTGGCCGATCACCAACCTGGAAACATTAACTGCAAGGCTGCATATCACGCATATTGTACATTGCTGCTCATATTGAACATTACGGTCTTTATACGTAACACATACTGATTGTTCACCGCATTATTTACTTCTGTTATTAATTTTTGTTATATGGATATATTGCTGATATTTTTGGATAATACCGATGAATAATCATAAAACCCCCAATCTTCTTGATTACTGAAGGTGAGAGGAACAGGTCACCAGTAGCAACTGCGACTTACATTATAGTGGTTTTTGTGTGAATTAAATGCTATTTCATAATCCCTACAAGTGTCAGTTGCGATCTTCCTTATATATGATCAAATTCAGTGACGGTCGGCAGATCAGTGTGTAGTAGTGTGAAGTAGTGTGAAGTCGTGTGAAGTAGTGTGACAGATAATAAAGCATCTCCTAAAGAATGCGCTATTTACGAAACTCATTATCCATCTAGTTGTGATTAATATAAGTCATAACTCTGTTTTTATACTTAAAGCGCCACGTCCTAAAGGAACTGTTAATATTTCCCTGAAAGTAAATATATTTGTCAGAGATTATATAGTAACGATCAATTGAATAATACAGTAGGTCTGCACAGCAATAACTTTCAAAGCACCCGAATCCAGTCTCCCTTAACTGTGGGTGAATGATCGCGCACAGACTGGATTCGGCGGATGTAACTTCAGTACATTAAATAATTGGTCTAGGCTAAAGTCGATTTATAAACAAGAAGACAACTAAAATTGGCAGGTTAAACTGCTAAAGGTCTAAAATCGCGAACAATAATAGATTTCTGTTTCTTTATTGCACCGTAGGCAATAAAGTCGAATGTACCGGTTGGACGGTGAACTGTAGGCCTAACTACCTAACCACCCGAACCGGTACTTACCAGTACCAGTATTATTTCGATTGTGAAATATTGTATATTGTAGGCTGTTAGGGGATTAGGGATTGATCACCCCTTATTCCTTTGTATGGTTTACTTATTTCTGTCAGTTTATTTATCTGTAAGTGTAATATTGAGCAGAAGGCGTGTAAGCCTGCTCAGATTGTATAAATAATTTGTAGGCCGGATTGTTGTCTGACTGTTGTTAGGTCTGAAGCGATTTCAGTGTGTGTAGAGTGTCTGTCCGATAAAGTGCTAGTTAGGAAGGTGGGGGCATCCAGTGCTGTAAGGTAAATCCCCCGAAAGAATAAGTCGTACTACTTGGTTAGAACG
>JAUCBJ010002660.1:0-65718 GCA_032718475.1 Nemertoderma westbladi | reverse complement strand
CAGTCGCGATGTTGGAGTACTTCCTCTGGGATCCTCCCTCCCACCCACCTCGAGGAGGGAACCACCCAGAGGGAACCAGTCGCGATGTTGGAGTACTTCCTCTGGGATCCTCCCTCCCACCCACCCCGAGGAGGGAACCACCCAGAGGGAACCAGTCGCGATGTTGGAGTACTTCCTCTGGGATCCTCCCACCCAACCACCTCGAGGAGGGAACCACCCAGAGGGACCCAGTCGCGATGTTGGAGTACTTCCTCTGGGATCCTCCCATCCACCCACCTCGAGGAGGGAACCACCCAGAGGGACCCGTCGCGATGTTGGAGTACTTCCACTGGGATCCTCCCTCCCAACCACCTCAAGGAGGGAACCACACAGAGGGACCCAGTCGCGATGTTGGAGTACTTCCTCTGGGATCCTCCCTCCCACCCACCTCGAGGAGGGAACCACCCAGAGGGACCCAGTCGCGATGTTGGAGTACTTCCTCTGGGATCCTCCATACCACCCACCTCGATGAGGGAACCACCCAGAGGGACCCGTCGCGATGTTGGAGTACTTCCTCTGGGATCCTCCCTCCCACCCACCTCGAGGAGGGAACCACCCAGAGGGAACCAGTCGCGATGTTGGAGTACTTTCTCTGGGATCCTCCCTCCCACCCACCTCGAGGAGGGAGCCACCCAGAGGGAACCAGTCGCGATGTTGGAGTACTTCCTCTGGGATCCTCCCTCCCAACCACCTCGAGGAGGGAACCACCCAGAGGGAACCAATCGCGATGTTGGAGTACTTCCTCTGGGATCCTCCCTCCCACCCACCTCGAGGAGGGAACCACCCAGAGGGACCCGTCGCGATGTTGGAGTACTTCCTCTGGGAGCCTCCCTCCCACCCACCTCGAGGAGGGAACCACCCAGAGGGAACCAGTCGCGATGTTGGAGTACTTCCTCTGGGATCCTCCCTCCCAACCACGTCGAGGAGGGAACCACCCAGAGGGAACCAGTCGCGATGTTGGAGTACTTCCTCTGGGATCCTCCCATCCACCCACCTCGAGGGGGGAACAACCCAGAGGGACCCAATCGCGATGTTGGAGTACTTCCTCTGGGATCCTCCCTCCCACCAACCTAGAGGAGGGAACCACCCAGAGGGAACCAGTCGCGATGTTGGAGTACTTCCTCTGGGATCCTCCCATCCACCCACCTCGAGGAGGGAACCACCCAGAGGGACCCGTCGCGATGTTGGAGTACTTCCTCTGGGATCCTCCCTCCCAACCACCTCGAGGAGGGAACCACACAGAGGGACCCAGTCGCGATGTTGGAGTACTTCCTCTGGGATCCTCCCATCCACCCACCTCGAGGAGGGAACCACCCAGAGGGACCCAGTCGCGATGTTGGAGTACTTCCTCTGGGATCCTCCCATCCACCCACCTCGAGGAGGGAACCACCCAGAGGGACCCGTCGCGATGTTGGAGTACTTCCTCTGGGATCCTCCCTCCCACCCACCTCGAGGAGGGAACCACCCAGAGGGAACCAGTCGCGATGTTGGAGTACTTCCTCTGGGATCCTCCCTCCCACCCACCTCGAGGAGGGAACCACCCAGAGGGAACCAGTCGCGATGTTGGAGTACTTCCTCTGGGATCCTCCCTCCCACCCACCCCGAGGAGGGAACCACCCAGAGGGAACCAGTCGCGATGTTGGAGTACTTCCTCTGGGATCCTCCCACCCAACCACCTCGAGGAGGGAACCACCCAGAGGGACCCAGTCGCGATGTTGGAGTACTTCCTCTGGGATCCTCCCATCCACCCACCTCGAGGAGGGAACCACCCAGAGGGACCCGTCGCGATGTTGGAGTACTTCCACTGGGATCCTCCCTCCCAACCACCTCAAGGAGGGAACCACACAGAGGGACCCAGTCGCGATGTTGGAGTACTTCCTCTGGGATCCTCCCTCCCACCCACCTCGAGGAGGGAACCACCCAGAGGGACCCAGTCGCGATGTTGGAGTACTTCCTCTGGGATCCTCCATACCACCCACCTCGATGAGGGAACCACCCAGAGGGACCCGTCGCGATGTTGGAGTACTTCCTCTGGGATCCTCCCTCCCACCCACCTCGAAGAGGGAACCACCCAGAGGGAACCAGTCGCGATGTTGGAGTACTTTCTCTGGGATCCTCCCTCCCACCCACCTCGAGGAGGGAGCCACCCAGAGGGAACCAGTCGCGATGTTGGAGTACTTCCTCTGGGATCCTCCCTCCCACCCACCTCGAGGAGGGAACCACCCAGAGGGAACCAGTCGCGATGTTGGAGTACTTCCTCTGGGATCCTCCCACCCAACCACCTCGAGGAGGGAACCACCCAGAGGGACCCAGTCGGGATGTTGGAGTACTTCCTCTGGGATCCTCCCATCCACCCACCTCGAAGAGGGAACCACCCAGAGGGACCCGTCGCGATGTTGGAGTACTTCCACTGTGATCCTCCCTCCCAACCACCTCGAGGAGGGAACCACACAGAGGGACCCAGTCGCGATGTTGGAGTACTTCCTCTGGGATCCTCCCTCCCAACCACCTCGAGGAGGGAACCACCCAGAGGGACCCAGTCGCGATGTTGGAGTACTTCCTCTGGGATCCTCCCATTCACCCACCTCGAGGAGGGAACCACCCAGAGGGACCCAGTCGCGATGTTGGAGTACTTCCTCTGGGATCCTCCCATCCACCCACCTCGAGGAGGGAACCACCCAGAGGGACCCGTCGCGATGTTGGAGTACTTCCTCTGGGATCCTCCCTCCCAACCACCTCGAGGAGGGAACCACCCAGAGGGAACCAATCGCGATGTTGGAGTACTTCCTCTGGGATCCTCCCTCCCACCCACCTCGAGGAGGGAACCACCCAGAGGGACCCGTCGCGATGTTGGAGTACTTCCTCTGGGAGCCTCCCTCCCAACCACCTCGAGGAGGGAACCATCCAGAGGGACCCAGTCGCGATGTTGGAGTACTTCCTCTGGGATCCTCCCATCCACCCACCTCGAGGAGGGAACCACCCAGAGGGACCCGTCGCGATGTTGGAGTACTCCTCTGCGATCCTCCCTCCCAACCACCTCGAGGAGGGAACCACCCAGAGGGACCCAGTCGCGATGTTGGAGTACTTCCTCTGGGATCCTCCCATCCACCCACCTCGAGGAGGGAACCACCCAGAGGGACCCGTCGCGATGTTGGAGTACTTCCACTGGGATCCTCCCTCCCAACCACCTCAAGGAGGGAACCACACAGAGGGACCCAGTCGCGATGTTGGAGTACTTCCTCTGGGATCCTCCCTCCCACCCACCTCGAGGAGGGAACCACCCAGAGGGACCCAGTCGCGATGTTGGAGTACTTCCTCTGGGATCCTCCATACCACCCACCTCGATGAGGGAACCACCCAGAGGGACCCGTCGCGATGTTGGAGTACTTCCTCTGGGATCCTCCCTCCCACCCACCTCGAGGAGGGAGCCACCCAGAGGGAACCAGTCGCGATGTTGGAGTACTTTCTCTGGGATCCTCCCTCCCACCCACCTCGAGGAGGGAGCCACCCAGAGGGAACCAGTCGCGATGTTGGAGTACTTCCTCTGGGATCCTCCCTCCCAACCACCTCGAGGAGGGAACCACCCAGAGGGAACCAATCGCGATGTTGGAGTACTTCCTCTGGGATCCTCCCTCCCACCCACCTCGAGGAGGGAACCACCCAGAGGGACCCGTCGCGATGTTGGAGTACTTCCTCTGGGAGCCTCCCTCCCACCCACCTCGAGGAGGGAACCACCCAGAGGGAACCAGTCGCGATGTTGGAGTACTTCCTCTGGGATCCTCCCTCCCAACCACGTCGAGGAGGGAACCACCCAGAGGGAACCAGTCGCGATGTTGGAGTACTTCCTCTGGGATCCTCCCATCCACCCACCTCGAGGGGGGAACAACCCAGAGGGACCCAATCGCGATGTTGGAGTACTTCCTCTGGGATCCTCCCTCCCACCAACCTAGAGGAGGGAACCACCCAGAGGGAACCAGTCGCGATGTTGGAGTAGTTCCTCTGGGATCCTCCCTCCCACACACCTCGAGGAGGGAACCACCCAGAGGGACCCAGTCGCGATGTTGGAGTACTTCCTCTGGGATCCTCCATCCCACCCACCTCGAGGAGGGAACCACCCAGAGGGACCCGTCGCGATGTTGGAGTACTTCCTCTGGGATCCTCCCTCCCACCCACCTCGAGGAGGGAACCACCCAGAGGGAACCAGTCGCGATGTTGGAGTACTTCCTCTGGGATCCTCCCTCCCACCCACCTCGAGGAGGGAACCACCCAGAGGGAACCAGTCGCGATGTTGGAGTACTTCCTCTGGGATCCTCCCTCCCACCCACCCCGAGGAGGGAACCACCCAGAGGGAACCAGTCGCGATGTTGGAGTACTTCCTCTGGGATCCTCCCACCCAACCACCTCGAGGAGGGAACCACCCAGAGGGACCCAGTCGCGATGTTGGAGTACTTCCTCTGGGATCCTCCCATCCACCCACCTCGAGGAGGGAACCACCCAGAGGGACCCGTCGCGATGTTGGAGTACTTCCACTGGGATCCTCCCTCCCAACCACCTCAAGGAGGGAACCACACAGAGGGACCCAGTCGCGATGTTGGAGTACTTCCTCTGGGATCCTCCCTCCCACCCACCTCGAGGAGGGAACCACCCAGAGGGACCCAGTCGCGATGTTGGAGTACTTCCTCTGGGATCCTCCATACCACCCACCTCGATGAGGGAACCACCCAGAGGGACCCGTCGCGATGTTGGAGTACTTCCTCTGGGATCCTCCCTCCCACCCACCTCGATGAGGGAACCACCCAGAGGGAACCAGTCGCGATGTTGGAGTACTTTCTCTGGGATCCTCCCTCCCACCCACCTCGAGGAGGGAGCCACCCAGAGGGAACCAGTCGCGATGTTGGAGTACTTCCTCTGGGATCCTCCCTCCCACCCACCTCGAGGAGGGAACCACCCAGAGGGAACCAGTCGCGATGTTGGAGTACTTCCTCTGGGATCCTCCATACCACCCACCTCGATGAGGGAACCACCCAGAGGGACCCGTCGCGATGTTGGAGTACTTCCTCTGGGATCCTCCCTCCCACCCACCTCGAAGAGGGAACCACCCAGAGGGAACCAGTCGCGATGTTGGAGTACTTTCTCTGGGATCCTCCCTCCCACCCACCTCGATGAGGGAACCACCCAGAGGGACCCGTCGCGATGTTGGAGTACTTCCTCTGGGATCCTCCCTCCCACCCACCTCGAAGAGGGAACCACCCAGAGGGACCCGTCGCGATGTTGGAGTACTTCCACTGGGATCCTCCCTCCCAACCACCTCAAGGAGGGAACCACACAGAGGGACCCAGTCGCGATGTTGGAGTACTTCCTCTGGGATCCTCCCTCCCACCCACCTCGAGGAGGGAACCACCCAGAGGGACCCAGTCGCGATGTTGGAGTACTTCCTCTGGGATCCTCCATACCACCCACCTCGATGAGGGAACCACCCAGAGGGACCCGTCGCGATGTTGGAGTACTTCCTCTGGGATCCTCCCTCCCACCCACCTCGAAGAGGGAACCACCCAGAGGGAACCAGTCGCGATGTTGGAGTACTTTCTCTGGGATCCTCCCTCCCACCCACCTCGAGGAGGGAGCCACCCAGAGGGAACCAGTCGCGATGTTGGAGTACTTCCTCTGGGATCCTCCCTCCCACCCACCTCGAGGAGGGAACCACCCAGAGGGAACCAGTCGCGATGTTGGAGTACTTCCTCTGGGATCCTCCCACCCAACCACCTCGAGGAGGGAACCACCCAGAGGGACCCAGTCGCGATGTTGGAGTACTTCCTCTGGGATCCTCCCATCCACCCACCTCGAAGAGGGAACCACCCAGAGGGACCCGTCGCGATGTTGGAGTACTTCCACTGTGATCCTCCCTCCCAACCACCTCGAGGAGGGAACCACACAGAGGGACCCAGTCGCGATGTTGGAGTACTTCCTCTGGGATCCTCCCTCCCAACCACCTCGAGGAGGGAACCACCCAGAGGGACCCAGTCGCGATGTTGGAGTACTTCCTCTGGGATCCTCCCATTCACCCACCTCGAGGAGGGAACCACCCAGAGGGACCCAGTCGCGATGTTGGAGTACTTCCTCTGGGATCCTCCCATCCACCCACCTCGAGGAGGGAACCACCCAGAGGGACCCGTCGCGATGTTGGAGTACTTCCTCTGGGATCCTCCCTCCCAACCACCTCGAGGAGGGAACCACCCAGAGGGAACCAATCGCGATGTTGGAGTACTTCCTCTGGGATCCTCCCTCCCACCCACCTCGAGGAGGGAACCACCCAGAGGGACCCGTCGCGATGTTGGAGTACTTCCTCTGGGAGCCTCCCTCCCAACCACCTCGAGGAGGGAACCATCCAGAGGGACCCAGTCGCGATGTTGGAGTACTTCCTCTGGGATCCTCCCATCCACCCACCTCGAGGAGGGAACCACCCAGAGGGACCCGTCGCGATGTTGGAGTACTCCTCTGCGATCCTCCCTCCCAACCACCTCGAGGAGGGAACCACCCAGAGGGACCCAGTCGCGATGTTGGAGTACTTCCTCTGGGATCCTCCCATCCACCCACCTCGAGGAGGGAACCACCCAGAGGGACCCGTCGCGATGTTGGATTACTTCCTCTGGGATCCTCCCTCCCACCCACCTCGACGAGGGAACCACCCAGAGGGACCCGTCGCGATGTTGGAGTACTTCCTCTGGGAGCCTCCCTCCCAACCACCTCGAGGAGGGAAACACCCAGAGGGACCCAATCGCGATGTTGGAGTACTTCCTCTGGGATCCACCCTCCCACCCACCTCGAGGAGGGAACCACCCAGAGGGAACCAGTCGCGATGTTGGAGTACTTCCTCTGGGATCCACCTACCTCGAGGAGGGAACCACCCAGAGGGACCCAGTCGCGATGTTGGAGTACTTCCTCTGGGATCCTCCCATCCACCCACCTCGAGGAGGGAACCACCCAGAGGGACCGTCGCGATGTCGGAGTACTTCCTCTGCGATCCTCCCTCCCAACCACCTCGAGGAGGGAACCACCCAGAGGGACCCAGTCGCGATGTTGGAGTACTTCCTCTGGGATCCTCCCTCCCACCCACCTCGAGGAGGGAACCACCCAGAGGGACCCGTCGCGATGTTGGAGTACTTCCTCTGGGAGCCTCCCTCCCAACCACCTCGAGGAGGGAACCACCCAGAGGGACCCAGTCGCGATGTTGGAGTACTTCCTCTGGGATCCTCCCATCCACCCACCTCGAAGAGGGAACCACCCAGAGGGACCCGTCGCGATGTTGGAGTACTTCCTCTGGGATCCTCCCATCCACCCACCTCGAGGAGGGAACCACCCAGAGGGACCCGTCGCGATGTTGGAGTACTTCCACTGTGATCCTCCCTCCCAACCACCTCGAGGAGGGAACCACACAGAGGGACCCAGTCGCGATGTTGGAGTACTTCCTCTGGGATCCTCCCTCCCAACCACCTCGAGGAGGGAACCACCCAGAGGGACCCAGTCGCGATGTTGGAGTACTTCCTCTGGGATCCTCCCATTCACCCACCTCGATGAGGGAACCACCCAGAGGGACCCAGTCGCGATGTTGGAGTACTTCCTCTGGGATCCTCCCATCCACCCACCTCGAGGAGGGAACCACCCAGAGGGACCCGTCGCGATGTTGGAGTACTTCCTCTGGGATCCTCCCTCCCAACCACCTCGAGGAGGGAACCACCCAGAGGGAACCAATCGCGATGTTGGAGTACTTCCTCTGGGATCCTCCCTCCCACCCACCTCGAGGAGGGAACCACCCAGAGGGACCCGTCGCGATGTTGGAGTACTTCCTCTGGGAGCCTCCCTCCCAACCACCTCGAGGAGGGAACCATCCAGAGGGACCCAGTCGCGATGTTGGAGTACTTCCTCTGGGATCCTCCCATCCACCCACCTCGAGGAGGGAACCACCCAGAGGGACCCGTCGCGATGTTGGAGTACTCCTCTGCGATCCTCCCTCCCAACCACCTCGAGGAGGGAACCACCCAGAGGGACCCAGTCGCGATGTTGGAGTACTTCCTCTGGGATCCTCCCATCCACCCACCTCGAGGAGGGAACCACCCAGAGGGACCCGTCGCGATGTTGGAGTACTTCCTCTGGGATCCTCCCTCCCACCCACCTCGACGAGGGAACCACCCAGAGGGACCCGTCGCGATGTTGGAGTACTTCCTCTGGGAGCCTCCCTCCCAACCACCTCGAGGAGGGAACCACCCAGAGGGACCCAATCGCGATGTTGGAGTACTTCCTCTGGGATCCACCCTCCCACCCACCTCGAGGAGGGAACCACCCAGAGGGAACCAGTCGCGATGTTGGAGTACTTCCTCTGGGATCCACCTACCTCGAGGAGGGAACCACCCAGAGGGACCCAGTCGCGATGTTGGAGTACTTCCTCTGGGATCCTCCCATCCACCCACCTCGAGGAGGGAACCACCCAGAGGGACCGTCGCGATGTCGGAGTACTTCCTCTGCGATCCTCCCTCCCAACCACCTCGAGGAGGGAACCACCCAGAGGGACCCAGTCGCGATGTTGGAGTACTTCCTCTGGGATCCTCCCTCCCACCCACCTCGAGGAGGGAACCACCCAGAGGGACCCGTCGCGATGTTGGAGTACTTCCTCTGGGAGCCTCCCTCCCAACCACCTCGAGGAGGGAACCACCCAGAGGGACCCAGTCGCGTGTTGGAGTACTTCCTCTGGGATCCTCCCATCCACCCACCTCGAGGAGGGAACCACCCAGAGGGACCCGTCGCGATGTTGGAGTACTCCTCTGCGATCCTCCCTTCCAACCACCTCGAGGAGGGAACCACCCAGAGGGACCCAGTCGCGATGTTGGAGTACTTCCTCTGGGATCCTCCCATCCACCCACCTCGAGGAGGGAACCACCCAGAGGGACCCGTCGCGATGTTGGAGTACTTCGTCTGGGATCCTCCCATCCACCCACCTCGAGGAGGGAACCACCCAGAGGGACCCAGTCGCGATGTTGGAGTACTTCCTCTGGGATCCTCCCATCCACCCACGTCGAGGAGGGAAACACCCAGAGGGACCCAGTCGCGATGTTGGAGTACTTCCTCTGGGATCCTCCCTCCCACCCACCTCGAGGAGGGAACCACCCAGAGGGAACCAGTCGCGATGTTGGAGTACTTCCTCTGGGATCCTCCGTCCCACCCACCTCGAGGAGGGAACCACCCAGAGGGAACCAGTCGCGATGTTGGAGTACTTCCTCTGGGATCCTCCCTCCCAACCACGTCGAGGAGGGAACCACCCAGAGGGAACCAGTCGCGATTTTGGAGTACTTCCTCTGGGATCCTCCCATCCACCCACCTCGAGGGGGGAACCACCCAGAGGGACCCAGTCGCGATGTTGGAGTACTTCCTCTGGGATCCTCCCTCCCACGCCCACCAACCTCGAGGAGGGAACCACCCAGAGGGAACCAGTCGCGATGTTGGAGTAGTTCCTCTGGGATCCTCCCTCCCACCCACCTCGAGGAGGGAACCACCCAGAGGGACCCAGTCGCGATGTTGGAGTACTTCCTCTGGGATCCTCCATCCCACCCACCTCGAGGAGGGAACCACCCAGAGGGACCCATCGCGATGTTGGAGTACTTCCTCTGGGATCCTCCCATCCACCCATCTCGAGGAGGGAACCACCCAGAGGGACCCAGTCGCGATGTTGGAGTACTTCCTCTGGGATCCTCCCATCCACCCACCTCGAGGAGAGAACCACCCAGAGGGACCCAGTCGCGATGTTGGAGTACTTCCTCTGGGATCCTCCCTCCCACCAACCTCGAGAGGGAACCACCCAGAGGGAACCAGTCGTGATGTTGGAGTAGTTCTTCTGGGATCCTCCCTCCCACCCACCTCGAGGAGGGAACCACCCAGAGGGACCCAGTCGCGATGTTGGAGTACTTCCTCTGGGATCCTCCTATCCACCCACCTCGAGGAGGGAACCACCCAGAGGGACCCAGTCGCGATGTTGGAGTACTTCCTCTGGGATCCTCCCATCCACCCACCTCGAGGAGGTAACCACCCAGAGGGACCCGTCGCGATGTTGGAGTACTTCTTCTGGGATCCTCCCATCCACCCACCTCGAAGAGGGAACCACCCAGAGGGACCCAGTCGCGATGTTGGAGTACGAGTTTGTGCAGGAGACTGAACGAGTTTTTGGGGCCACAACATAAATATAGTATCGGGCCATCTATTCCTTGGTGGATGTATTGGGGGAGCTGAGGAGAGGATGATCTACATCCGGGCCTATTGGGGGAGCTGAGGAGAGGAGGACCTACATCCGGGCCTATTGGGGGAGCTGAGGAGAGGAGGACCTACATCCGGGCCTATTGGGGGAGCTGAGGAGAGGAGGACCTACATCCGGGCCTATTGGGAGAGCTGAGGAGAGGAGGACCTACATCCGGGCCTATTGGGGGAGCTGAGGAGAGGAGGACCTACATCCGGGCCTATTGGGAGAGCTGAGGAGAGGAGGACCTACATCCGGGCCTATTGGGAGAGCTGAGGAGAGGAGGACCTACATCCGGGCCTATTGGGGGAGCTGAGGAGAGGAGGACCTACATCCGGGCCTATTGGGAGAGCTGAGGAGAGGAGGACCTACATCCGGGCCTATTGGGGGAGCTGAGGAGAGGAGGACCTACATCCGGGCCTATTGGGGGAGCTGAGGAGAGGAGGACCTACATCCGGGCCTATTGGGGGAGCTGAGGAGAGGAGGACCTACATCCGGGCCT
Source organism: Nemertoderma westbladi (assembly GCA_032718475.1). Lineage (NCBI taxonomy): Eukaryota > Metazoa > Xenacoelomorpha > Nemertodermatida > Nemertodermatidae > Nemertoderma > Nemertoderma westbladi. The sequence continues at coordinate 54,898 of JAUCBJ010002660.1, read as the reverse complement.
ATTGGGAGAGCTGAGGAGAGGAGGACCTACATACGGGCCTATTGGGGGAGCTGAGGAGAGGAGGACCTACATACGGGCCTATTGGGGGAGCTGAGGAGAGGAGGACCTACGTACGGGCCTATTGGGGGAGCTGAGGAGAGATGGACCTACATCCGGGCCTATTGGGGGAGCTGAGGAGAGGAGGACCTACATACGGGCCTATTGGGGGAGCTGAGGAGAGATGGACCTACATACGGGCCTATTGGGAGAGCTGATGAGAGGAGGACCTACATCCGGGCCTATTGGGGGAGCTGAGGAGAGGAGGACCTACATCCGGGCCTATTGGGAGAGCTGATGAGAGGAGGACCTACATCCGGGCCTATTGGGGGAGCTGAGGAGAGGAGGACCTACATACGGGCCTATTGGGGGAGCTGAGGAGAGGAGGACCTACATACGGGCCTATTGGGGGAGCTGAGGAGAGATGGACCTACATCCGGGCCTATTGGGGGAGCTGAGGAGAGGAGGACCTACATACGGGCCTATTGGGGGAGCTGAGGAGAGGAGGACCTACATACGGGCCTATTGGGGGAGCTGAGGAGAGATGGACCTACATCCGGGCCTATTGGGGGAGCTGAGGAGAGGAGGACCTACATACGGGCCTATTGGGGGAGCTGAGGAGAGATGGACCTACATCCGGGCCTATTGGGAGAGCTGATGAGAGGAGGACCTACATCCGGGCCTATTGGGGGAGCTGAGGAGAGGAGGACCTACATACGGGCCTATTGGGGGAGCTGAGGAGAGATGGACCTACATCCGGGCCTATTGGGGGAGCTGAGGAGAGGAGGACCTACATACGGGCCTATTGGGGGAGCTGAGGAGAGATGGACCTACATCCGGGCCTATTGGGAGAGCTGAGGAGAGGAGGACCTACATCCGGGCCTATTGGGGGAGCTGAGGAGAGGAGGACCTACATCCGGGCCTATTGGGGGAGCTGAGGAGAGGAGGACCTACATCCGGGCCTATTGGGAGAGCTGAGGAGAGGAGGACCTACATCCGGGCCTATTGGGAGAGCTGATGAGAGGAGGACCTACATCCGGGCCTATTGGGGGAGCTGATGAGAGGAGGACCTACATCCGGGCCTATTGGGAGAGCTGAGGAGAGGAGGACCTACATCCGGGCCTATTGGGGGAGCTGAGGAGAGGAGGACCTACATACGGGCCTATTGGGAGAGCTGAGGAGAGGAGGACCTACATCCGGGCCTATTGGGGGAGCTGAGGAGAGGAGGACCTACATCCGGGCCTATTGGGGGAGCTGAGGAGAGGAGGACCTACATCCGGGCCTATTGGGGGAGCTGATGAGAGGAGGACCTACATCCGGGCCTATTGGGGGAGCTGAGGAGAGGAGGACCTACATCCGGGCCTATTGGGGGAGCTGAGGAGAGGAGGACCTACATCCGGGCCTATTGGGGGAGCTGATGAGAGGAGGACCTACATCCGGGCCTATTGGGAGAGCTGAGGAGAGGAGGACCTACATCCGGGCCTATTGGGGGAGCTGAGGAGAGGAGGACCTACATACGGGCCTATTGGGAGAGCTGAGGAGAGGAGGACCTACATCCGGGCCTATTGGGGGAGCTGAGGAGAGGAGGACCTACATCCGGGCCTATTGGGGGAGCTGAGGAGAGATGGACCTACATACGGGCCTATTGGGGGAGCTGAGGAGAGGAGGACCTACATCCGGGCCTATTGGGGGAGCTGATGAGAGGAGGACCTACATCCGGGCCTATTGGGGGAGCTGAGGAGAGGAGGACCTACATCCGGGCCTATTGGGGGAGCTGAGGAGAGGAGGACCTACATCCGGGCCTATTGGGGGAGCTGAGGAGAGATGGACCTACATCCGGGCCTATTGGGAGAGCTGAGGAGAGGAGGACCTACATCCGGGCCTATTGGGAGAGCTGAGGAGAGGAGGACCTACATCCGGGCCTATTGGGAGAGCTGAGGAGAGGAGGACCTACATCCGGGCCTATTGGGGGAGCTGATGAGAGATGGACCTACATCCGGGCCTATTGGGGAGCTGATGAGAGGAGGACCTACATCCGGGCCTATTGGGAGAGCTGAGGAGAGGAGGACCTACATCCGGGCCTATTGGGGGAGCTGATGAGAGGAGGACCTACATACGGGCCTATTGGGGGAGCTGAGGAGAGGAGGACCTACATCCGGGCCTATTGGGGGAGCTGAGGAGAGATGGACCTACATCCGGGCCTATTGGGGAGCTGAGGAGAGGAGGACCTACATACGGGCCTATTGGGGAGCTGATGAGAGGAGGACCTACATCCGGGCCTATTGGGGGAGCTGAGGAGAGATGGACCTACATCCGGGCCTATTGGGGAGCTGAGGATTGGAGGACCTACTAAATGGCTACCTCTTTTACTATCTACCTTTACTACCCCACCGACTGGATTTATCTCTGCAGGAATTCCGAGACAGGCTAGCGATCTGCTACGGTCACCCTTCTGCCCTGGGCTTCGGTGCCTAGCCGGAGCGACGAATTCAGAGTCGATGCGGACCACAGTTTAAACTGTATAAAGGGTGGCCACGTCAACAGCACAACGAATTCCGGGACGTTGTGGAGATCTCACGGTGCGTGCGTTCGGACCACCGACCACGTAACGTTGTCTTCGAGCTGGTAGTCGCGAGCAGGAGGGAGTCGACGTTCCAGCAGGTCTTCGGCGCGGCGTTGGCATTCGGGGAGCACAAAACCCACAGACCCAGGCGTTGATCGATATTCGGGTTGTGAACCTTGACGCCGGGTCGTACGTGGTGGTGGCTCGCTCCCCTATGTCAGTCTTAGAGTCGGCCGAAGAAGAGAAGTAGCATCTCTACGCAGAATGCAGACGCTGTTTAAGCTCGGCGTGGCAACTTCTCTCCATTCGTGGTTTCCTGTGAAGGAGTTCTCGCACCACAGTCTGACAGTCGAACCTCATACTCTGCGTGGTGGTAAATAAACTGCCACCACAGATCCCATTACTGCACTACCGAGTGGTATCGTCCCTTCGGTGTGACGATGGGATGGGTCCGTACTCGGGCATTAATGCTGTAATGAGTTAATATACTGCACACTAGTAATATCAGGAGACAGGGGGGGGTGGGGGGAACTCGACGCAAAACCCGCCTTGACGAATTAATATCCCGCCTCAATGTTAAATTCTCAATTTAGGGAAAGGAGCAGGTTACAGTGGCATGTTATTTTAACCAAAACAATAAACTAAACACAATAGAACAGGTTACAGTTATATCTTTGAGAGTAATCAACAGTTATTTGGGTCCAATTTCCCCTGGAGACGGGTTGAATTTTTATTGCGTCCAGTTTCCCACCCTATCTGAATATCAGCCCACATTGCATTGCAATTCAAACAATTTACAGTACCGGTAGTGCTGTAGCGGATTTCAACTTTTTAAATTTCCCTCTTTTACAAACAGTCAGATGGGTGGTGGGTGTAAAAGCTTTTGCGGAATTAGGTGGTTATTTTTACCGCAAAGTACTCTGTAGGTGTTTTAACGGACATCAAGGGCCGTTTCCTTACTGTACTGGTGTTTTAGTGGACATAAAAAGCCATTTCTTCTGTATGTGTACTTTAGCGGACATAACTAGCAATTCTATGTCGCAATACGCTAAATCCTCTTGAAACAGTGTAGTTACTATGACGACAGCTAACAGCTGATCTGTACACATGTAGCTTTTTCCTTGTTCTCTGTTGTTTCTTTGTTCGGTCAACCAATCAGAGCGATTCTCCTGCTTTTTGTACAGAAACCTCCGGGAAATCGTGCAATGCATTATGGGTCAATGTTTACCTTTTTTCCTGAGCCCAGAAGACCGGCTTTGGAATCTCTGTGGTTTCAGGCTTTAGCCCAACATTAGTAGGCTTAATCATAGAAATGTATATCTGTTATCTACTCACCTAATCATATTGTCAACTACAAACACCGCATTTTTTACTGCTATTTACTGTCGGTCATTAATTATATCAGTTGATGGAATATTATTATATTGGATAATATCGATAAATTAATCATAAAACCCTCAATCTTCTTGATATACTGAAGGTAAGAGAGACCGGTTACATATAACGATTGCGACTTACATTAAAGTGGTTTTGAAGTGAATCTAATGCTATTTCATAGGCACTACATGCATCGGTCGTTGTTCTCTTTATATGTGACTAAATTAGTGAAGGTCGGCAGATTGGTGTGCAGCATTGTGCAGTAGTGTGCATGATTGTGATTGATAATAAAGCATCTCCTAAAGAATGCGCTATATACGTGAATCCATAGCCATCCCGTTGTGTCTAGTGTAAGTCATAACTCTGTTTACATATTTAGAGCGCCACGTCCTAAAGGAACTGTTAATATTTCCCGAAAGTGAATAATATTTGTCAGAGATTATATATTACAATCAGTCGAATAATACAGTAGGCCTACACCGCAATAAGGTTAGGCTTCCGAATCCAGTCTCCCGGGTATATCCAGCGGGTGAATGGTCGCGCATAGACTGGCTTCGGCTAATGTAGTGTATCAAATACTCGTCATAGGCTAAAGTCGATTTACAATCTAGAAGACATCCAAATTTGGCAGGTTAAACTGCTAAAGGTCTGAAAGCGCGAACAATAACAGATATAACTTCAATAAATATAGTTGTCTATTGTTCTGGTAAGAACAATAACAGATATTGATTTCAGATTGCAGTGTAGGCAATAAATGCAGTTTAATATTGTTCTGGTAAGAACAATAACGGTTATTGCTTCTGTATTGCAGTAGGCAATAAAGCTGAAGTACCGGTCGACCGGTACCTAGTAGGCCTGACTACCTAACCACCCGGACCGGTACTTACAGCAGTACAGGTACAGCAGTATTATTCGATTTGATAATTATATACCGGTAGGCCTTAATTTTGAATCAGGGAGGGCCCGCCCTGGTTTTTTATTGGGATTTTACTTATTTCTGTCAGTTTTATTTATTTGTAGGCCAATATTGAGCAGAAGACGTGTAAGCCTGCCCAGATTATACGGATAATTTGTAGGCTGGACTGTTGTCTGACTGTTGTTAAGTCTGAAGAGATTGTAGTGTGTGTAGAGCGTATGTCCGAAAAAGTACTAGTTAGGAAAGTAGGGGCTTCCAGTGCTGTGAGGTAAACCCCCTCGAAAGAATAAGTCATACTACTCGGTTAGAACGCATACTAACTAACCATTTCGGAGTTTGCATATACTGTAGTATGTTTAGGCTTGATAGTAGTCTGCCAGCGTTTGGTCTGTATTTTGTTTGTGCAGTCTGTACGGGTAGCGTAATATTTCTTATTCAGATAATTTGTAGGCTGGATTGTTGTCTGGCTGTTGTTAGGTCGGAAGAGATTGCGGTGTGTGTAGAGTGTATGTCCGATAAAGTACTAGTTAGGAAAGTAGGGGCTTCCAGTGCTGTGAGGTAAACCCCCTCGAAAGAATAAGTCGTACTACTCGGTTAGAACGCATACTAACTAACCATTTCGGAGTCTGCATATACTGTAGTTTGTTTGGGCTTGATAGTAGTCTGCCAGCGTTTGGTCTGTATTTTGTTTGAGTAGTCTGTACGCGTAGCGCAATATTTATTATTCAGAGTTTATGCGATTATTCGCAACAGTCATATCCCCAAGTTTATTCCTACAGTAATTGTGCTTGTTATATACCGTTATAGTTAAATTAACTCCGGTACTACATCAGGGCTGCTTGGCGTAGGTAAAGACTGGTGATTTTGTGCCCCGGTCACTCCAGCAGATACCGTGGTTCTTTTAGCTGTACAAGTATTTCTAACTGCTGATTATTTGTTGCATAAGTACTTGTGCCTAATTTAGGGTTTAGTATACAGTGCTTTCCGAGGGTAATTAGTGTGTAGCCAGTATATTTGTGTTGTAAAGTGGTTAATAGGCACGTTGGTTCTGGTAGACCGCGGTAATTAACTTCTAGGTAGGAACACTCCGTGATACATAATGTAGTACTTATATAGCGATACGGCTATAAGTCGTCAGATGGTGGTATTTTTCCTATCTGGACAACGCAGTATATTTACTACTGCTTTGTTATTTTCAAATACCGTAGAATCCTGTCTGTTTGTAATAACCAGATATTCTAACCCTTTGTTAGGCTGGTTTGTAGACTTCTTGTAAAATTACCCTAAAAATTCGTACGTGTAATTTTTTTGTGTTTATTTAGAGATTGTAATCTCACCCTGAATTGTACGTAATTTGTAGTAATAAGTAACTTAGGTAAATTATAATTATTTGTTTTAGTGTCCAACAAGTAGCACTTCACTGAGAGCGCACAGCTTCTGTGTAGTGACTCCTTCCCAGAAATAATAACATTTATTTCAAATATTGACAAAACCCATTATAGGGCTGGGGTATAAGCTGGGGTTCTGCTTCTTCCGGTGCATTTTTGGTTTCAAATGGTGTCCGTCAAGGAAGTTTGCTCAGCCCGCTCTTATTTAACATTTATATGAATGACTTAAGTGTAGAACTCAACAAATCTAATGTTGGTTGTAAAGTTTGAAAGAGTCTTTTAAATCACTTATTTTACGCAGATGACCTGTGTTTACTGTCGCCGAGTATTTTTGGGTTACGTGCACTAGTCAAGATATGTGAGCGTTACGGCGCTAAATTTGATATTTTGTTCAATCCACTCAAATCACACTGTTTGTATTTTATGCCCTATCGTTTTCACCGTGCAGGCGACATCTATCTCAATGGAAAACCGTTAGACTGTGTTAAGCAGGTTTCTTACTTGGGACACATTATAAGCTGTGACCTTTCTGATGAAGCAGACATAAATAAAATTAAATCTTCTTTATTTTGTCGAGGTAATTTGTTAGTTAGAAATTTCTCTCGGTGTTCTCTTGGTGTTAAACTATGTTTGTTCAAAACTTATTGCTACAGTTTATATTGCAGCTCTTTGTGGTCTATTTTCCGTGTTCAAACTTTGCGACAAGTGAAAGTAGCCTATAACATGTGTTTTCGTCTGTTGTTTAAATACTCCCGCAGTGACGATGCAGACACAATTTTTGTTAATAATAGAGTAAATACCTTTAAGGCCATTATGCGCAAATCTATATTTTCCTTGTTAAATAGAGTAAATAACTCAGGTAATACGCTAATTGGTGCTATTATAACTAATTTTTCAGTGAACTCTGTTCTGATTGATCGGTGGCACAAGGTGCTTGATCCAAGTTTAACGTAATTATCGTATTCGGAATACATTGTTAAATTTCCTTTATTTTCGTATTTGGTGTAATTCTACTTTAATGTGCTGTATTTCTCAAATTTAGTTTAGTTAGTTCTGCCTTGTATGTACAATGGATCGTTTGTGTCCGAGATTATAAATAAATAAATAAATAAATAAATAGGGGTATATATATTATAAATCAACTCAAACCGATTTATAAAATAGTAGGCCTGTCATACAACAATTAGGTCTTAATATCAGTTGGACTACTGCTTAAATAACGGTAATAAGGTAAAGTAAAGTAACTAAGTAACCCCTAAATTTCAGAAATTCAATTATTCTAAAATAATTGACATACCGGTATTTACAATAGGCTTATTATATTTATTTTTATAAATTTAGGCTGAAATTATACCGGTATTCTGTAATTAATTCTAGTCTATAATTATACTTATATATATTATAAGTGTAAGCTGTATACCGGTATTCACGATAGGCCTATTATATATTTATATATATTTGTGCTGAAATTATATACTGGTATTCTGTGACAAACCTAGTCTGTAATAATACTTATATATACTATAAGTATATACCGGTACTCTAATATATTGTATATATATCACGTTACATAGAGTAACGATATCGGTAATTAATTACTAGGCTAACAGTGATACTGAATTACTAGACTTGCTTTAACTGTAATATAGCAGTAGGCATTCAACTGTACAATCAAACATGGCTGACACAAGGCAAACTCTGTCAGATAGTCTCCTAGAAACAACAGTCTGTTTCTCAGATAGGAGTATAGAGAATCCCAGACCGAGGTCTGAGACCCCTCCTACTGTAAGAAAGGCAACCCCTACAGTAGCTGTGTCAGAACCTAGGTTAGTAGAAGCAATTTCGCAATTTGCGAAGTTAGTGAAGCGCCGTAGGTCTGTCATAGGCACTCGGGCTCAAGTCAAGCAGGATCAAGAAGCAGCTGTCAAACAGCAACAACCCCCTAGCCGAGAACTTATTTCTCAGCGGACCGACAGCTCCAGTAGTTCGGATACTGTAGAGCTGACACCCGAGCGCGGAGCAAAGATGGCAGATACGGTTTATTCGGATCCCCTTCTCATCCTTCCTGCAGCCGTACTCACTAGGGTATTGATTGCGGTGGAGGAACACCAGATTGATTGGGCGAGAAGTAAGCATCGACCAAGGATAGTTATGTGGGATACACAAGGGAAGAATTGAAGTCTATTGTCGAGTCGCAATGGAACTTCCCCGGACCCGGACTACCGTTTGACTTATCGGAAGCTGCCTGGGAAGACATACACAGGATGGGAGTAATGAAAGAAACCATTGATCCAGCTGTGTGGAAGAGGTCAGCAGCAGGATATGTACAGGGATTCTTCAGCTCTATGGAGCGATTAGAGGAACAACTGTTTCGACAACCCCAAGGACCTCAAGAGCAGGGAGAGCTGCTTTATCAAGTTAGAGAAAGAATTCTAAGAATCAGACTAATCTTATCAGCCTTTGAAGAAGCTTCAAAAAGAAGACAAGACACGTCGTTGCAAGTTGCTGTAAAGACTTGGTTCCAGCGGGTGAGTCTCCATGTTCAAGGAACGGCCCAGTGGAAAGCTCAGCTGGCTGAACGCTCAACCCATGGAGAATCAACAGACGCTACCTTTTCCCAAGTGGAAAGCGAAGCGACAGCAGAGAAACCGCATAAGAGGGATGCTATTGACATCTATCTGTCAGACTATCAACGCTTTGTAGGTGATGAAGAGTTGAGGAGAAGGCTGACTGGACTTCGCCCTAATTTTTGCTAAATTTGATGAACGCATCCACATCGCTAAGGTTCAAGAAGAACAAGTAAAGAAAAAACGTATAGAAGACAGAAAGACAGCAGCAGCGGCAATGGCAGCGGCAGAAGCGGAAAGAAAGACAGCAGCAGCGGCAATGGCAGCGGCAGAAGCGGAAAGAGAGGCAAAAGCGGCAGCGGCAGAAGCGGAAAGAAAGATCGCAGTGGCAGAAGCAGAACGTAGGGCATCTGAAGAGACATCCCAACTAGAGTTGGAAAATCTTCAAGAGAGGCAAGACAATTTCAATAAACAGTTAACAGCTAGTCAAATGCAGATGATGAGTCGATCTACTCCCAAACGACAGGGATTTACATCCTCTGATGAAGGCGATACCACCGATCCTGAAGGCGGAGGAAATAGATCTCGTCTAAGTAGGCGTAGAAGAATGTCCCACCGTCAGAAATTGCCTGATTTGCCCCCAGCTGTTAGAAGGCAACTAGCTAGCACAGACTTAGGTAGTACAGAACCCACAGACCAAATTATTAAAATAGAAAGACTCCCTACTATAGTAGATGAGCCTGAAATAATTGGGCCTGTTCTCGAAGCCACCCCTTCGGTGATAGAGACACCTGTACTCCCTGAACCTACCTCTAAATTCCCCCTGCACAGCACTAAGCTACCTGTGCCCCACAGAATCACCCTTGAAAATGTTCATGTCCTGGACTCCGAGCGAAATATTAATGATTTGTCGCCCGTTGTCCCTCGTCCGCCCGCTACAACGTTGGCGCCTCCCGCTTCGGCGGTCGAGTGGGTAGATGAGGGACGACGGGAGATGGGTCTCCTGCTCGGGCAGCTGAGGGAACACCATTCTCGCTCCTCTCAGCAGGTCCAGGAGATGGAGGGGACTGTGCAGCAGTTAAAGGGAACAATTAGAGAGAGTAGGTTAGAGTTGCAAGAAGTGCAGCAAAGTATCGCGTTAGAACGCGATAAATTAGTAAATACACAAAAGGTTATACCACCACCCCCTGTAACAATGTGTCAACCTCTTAGGTCTGAAGTATTTCATGCGCAAGGTGTGGAGCCTACACGCATCTATACTGCTAGCGAAGTGGAAACTCCTATAGTAAACCCTATTAAGGGTAATTATAAACCTGTTGACAATGATATTCCATATAGACTTGATAATAATCCGAGAAATTTATATACCGATAACTCGATATTAAATAACACGATGGCCCAAGAAAGTTTTACGCGTCAAATGGCTAGAACCGAAGCCCGTCAAGCGGTAAAGGTGGGAGAGATCGTCAAGTTCAATGGAGATGAGATGAAATGGTTACCTTTTAATGAATATTACAAAGATAACATACAGAACTCTGTGCTATCAAACGGAGAGAAACTTAGATTCCTCATCAGGTGCTTGGAAGGATCTCCCAAGTTAATGGCGTTAAAGTTTATTGGACATCCAGATGGATTAAGACAAGTTTGGGATACCCTAAACATCAGGAATGGTAATAGGAATAACATAGCTAGGTATTTGTATGCAAAATTGGTAGCGCCCCGAAAATTCATTAGCAGCGGGATTATAGAGTTTTCCAATGAAATTCAGGAGATCTGTAGACAATTAGATTGGTTAGGTAAGTCTCATGAATATCAGAGTTCTATGGTTATTGGAGCCGTGGCCTCTACTTTACCGAAGGGTGGAGTAGGTGCACGTTGGGATAAGAAAGTGTTATATATGATGGAACAGCAACGACGAGACCCTACCATGGCTGATCTCATGTCATTCTTAGATGGAGAAGTGAAATTACAGCTCCTAAAACAGTCCAGAGAGAAGACACCGGAAAATAAGGTAAGTGAGAAACCCGTTTCTAGGAGAAAGGTAATACCAGTGTGTTATACAGACGACGGCGAAAGCCAGGCTTCTCAAGAAGAAGACAGCGGGAAAGACACTGAAAGATCTTACTATGACAACAAAGCGCCTAAGGACGTAAGTAAATTCAAGTTTCGAACCAATGACAGGAGAGAACAGGTAAGAAAAACTCCTCCTACATCTCCTAAGAGAATTCATATAAGGAAGCCCGAGGAAAGAACTAGTGTGCACAACGTTACCCAAAGTAAGGTAAGTAACATCAAACCGAAATGTGCGCTGTGCGACGGGCCCCACCGTTTAAGTGTGTGTGATGAATTTCTCAAGAAATCACTCAAGGATAGGCGTGAAGTCATGTGGGATAAGCGGTTGTGTTATAATTGCCTCAGACGAGGACACCAATGGCGAACCTGTTACTCCGACGCAAGGTGTGCAAAGTGCGGCGCAAAACATCATATCTTGTTGCACACGGAATTCGAACGAAACAGCCCGAGTCAGGTAAGTGAGTCCGAACTACATGTCCAATTCAGTGATGTGAACGACACTGACCAATGTTCTGAGATGGAAGGATTCTATACGGACGAATTCTCCGACGAAAACGAATCCTGTTACCTGATAAATACCGCAGTGTATCGAGCACTTACGTATAAAAAGGACACCGACAGCGAGTTCCCCCCAACTACTTCTGACCGACAACCATCTTGGAAAGCACCAACTTCTTATGTAGGAATCCGAGAATTTCCCGTAGTGCAGCTAAGGGTCCACGGACCTGAAAGGAGTTATATAGTGAACGCCCTTCTTGACTCCGGTAGCACAGGAACATTCATCGACAAAGAACTAGCCGAAGACATCTTTGCTGGACAACCCAAGTTCCGAACTAAGTTAAACATGTCAGGAATTATGCAGGTTTGGAAATCTACAGTAATAGCGGATTATTATGTAGGTGCGTTGTCCACCCCCCAGGATGAACTAGGAGAACACAGCATAAGGTCAGTAAAAATGGTGGCGATAAAGAACTTCGCTACCAGCCAAGTAGAACCTTATAACTGGGATGAGGACGATTTCACCCAGCAGTTTGATATACCTAGATTCAACACAGATTACCCTGGAGTGCAAATACTCATCGGTCAAAATGCGCATGAGGCGCTCGAGACATTGGAGAAACGGCCTGCTCAACCGCAACCACTACAAGCCTATGCGGGAAGAACTAGAGTGGGTTGGTACTTTACTGGCCATTCCCGTAGAACTCTCATAGAAAGGTTACCAAAAGAACAGGTATATCAAGTAAGAGAATGGGAAGTGGAGAGCAGTGAGGTAGACGATCCAACTGAGGGAACACCATACTCCTCAGATAATGACGATATTAACTCCAATGTAGATCAATGGAGACATTGCCCCGAGATGATTAATCTAGACGACATCGCTTCCAGAGGAGCAACTCCTCAAGAACTGACAGATACTCCAGACTGGTTAGGTGGACCCAACTTCCTAAGTAAAGAAGATGAATGGCCTCCCCATCTTACCACGGCTGAGATTAGACAAGCCAAGGGAGCGGAGAAAGTCAAACCTAAAACCCGGACGAGTAAATCAAGGTTATTTAAACCCGTGATAGATCTGTCTGTACTACACATTTCCAGGGACGACGCTGTGGATCTAAACTCCCCCACTGCGAACCGATCTGTTGTGGAGATCAGAGAGAGAGACTGGAGATCAGGAACACCAGACATCTCGCAGGGACTGTCACCTCTCCTTCCAGGAGCGATGGACCACTATAGATCCTGGAATCGGCTTTGTAAGGCCGTCGTGTATTTGAAGCGATGTTTCTATCGTCACTATTCCAGGATGAAGAGGAAACCTGGAATTGTCTTCGAGACGCAGCAGCTCAATCACCCAGTTGGTCGTTTATGTTTACTGGAAAGAGACCGAGAACTGTCCGGAAACTATGGAAGGCAAGATACTCTTCCCACGACCACCTCCCTAATCCAACAAACATCTAGGGCCTCCCCAACGTAACAGCGTCTGGAGTGGGTGTGTGACTATATTATTTTATATTTGTTTTTTATTATTTTATATTTATGTATGTATTATTATGTAATTTTATTATAATCGTATTCTTTAATTTTATTTAGTAGAATGTTATTTTAGCGATTATTTGGTAGATTAGTGCAATATATATACGCGTTTATTACTTAATTACTTATATATTATATATTTAGTGCAACGGCGAGAAATTAAATAATACATATAGTAGCGTGATGTCACTTTAACAGTAGCGTACAACGCAAAATAAATCTGTTAAACCCTTTGACCATCTGCAATTCTAGTCGATTAAGATATCATGGCACCCACCGATATACTTGAAAGACAAAATTCTAGAATCAGTGGTTAACGTCCCCAGGCATGTTCTGGAATAAACCGGTGCCCATCTTAAATATTAACTATTAATATTTATAAAATCTGTCAAACAGATACAATAGAGTAACTACTTACAAGTTAACTCTAGAAAATCTATAAATTAAAATCTGTCAAAATTTAGATCCTTTAAAATTCTAGTCAATTAAGATATCGTAGCACTTACCGATACTCTTAAAAGGACAAATTTCCTAGAATCAAGGATGCCAGTCCCCAGATATGTTCTGGAATAAAATTGTGTCTATTTTAATATTAAATAATAAAATTTACGGGAATAAATTTAAATTCATATCTTTTAATGAATTTGATAAATTGTCATTTTTATGCAATTTATAACATTCCCAAAATTCCATTAATTAATAGATCATGGGAGCGGAGATTCACCCTATTAAGTGTATTAGTGTGCGAGAATCTCCAATATATAGTCAATAGCCGATAAAATTCATAAAATCATGTATAAAGAGAAATATTGACAATTAAAGAATTACTATTAAATAGCATCCCAGATCTGTATGCATGGGAATTACCCTAATTCTACCGCTAGCTTTCCATAATGTCACCATGGCAACAACCACGCTAGAATTAGAAGTGAGTTAAAAGAACAATAAAGCTTGCCCATTGAATAGCATAAGGAATAAATAGCACACTGCTAGTATCCCAGGATACCCAATAATAACGTGGCATTCTGGAAGGCACTGACTATCGGACAAATGGCCCGAATGTGTGCGATTTGTGACAGTTGTATGGAATTTGTGCGTTTATAGGTGAATGTTACTACTAAAGTGTGTTTACAGTAGCGAGTCGCAATTGTGAAAGTAGCCCTAACTCTCCAGTAAGAACCTGAAGTAAATCTAAGCCTTTGGGACGGACGGTGGAGTGACTCGCGCTGGTTGTTGTGGTCGTTGTGCAGCTACGACATTGGCGATAGGCACATCGGCGAAAGTACACCAGCGCTGAGGATCTTGCGCTGTCCGGGGGCTGAGAGGGGTAGGCAGCGACGCCCGCTAGCCTAAATATAAACTCATTATAATATTGATAAACTCATATAGCAGATATGACTGAGTTGATAGAAGATGATCTTGGTATCAGGGAGCGATATATTCTACCTTTACAAGCGTTTGTTGATAGCTTGATACGCGGCGACGCTGGTCCAACTACTACAGCCAATGTCCCAGGAGCAACTTACGCGTGAATTGGACTATAGAAAATTCACCGCTCGCTGTACGCATCGTAATGGTACGTATATGGACTTCTTAACTACTGGTCATCCTATCAATTTACACGATACGGACGATGTCGACACCGAAAGGGAAATGGTACTATTTAAATATCCTACCCAGCGGAGTCGGAACGATAAACTGAAAATCGAATGCGAAAATTCTATTCGAAATCGACTCGAAAGAGAAGACGTTAAAGAACCGGATAAACGCAGTAACTCCAACGTATATTTGGAATTCTTGAGAGAAACGTTGTAAAACCGAATAAATATCACCCGCGTTTCCCTTACAAGACGTGCGTCTTTGGTATTATTGCAATGAATGCCCAAGACCCAACCAACAAACGGAAAGACATAAACATCCGTAGAGACGTTGCTTTAAACACGGTTTTACTCGCTATATTTACGGGAGTTTCGAGCGAAACTTGTTCGATGTATCACCTACACTCGCTCGATTCAAACAATCCTTAAATAAACCTATGATCAGAGTTCCGGAATACTGGGTCAGACCTCCTCATTCCCTAGTTAGACCTCAGACTCTTGATCCTAATAGTATCACGGATCCTCCCGAACTGTACTCACTGTTCAAAGATCTAGTGTTACCCGAACGGCGGTGGCACTCCGGTTGTGGGCTCCCTAAATATTCGCCCATCTTACCTAGTCGGATTGGGACGCGGACATCTAATATCGTCATTCAACCGTATCATCGTCCCTGTTTAACCCGATACAACCTGTCACCGAGGCGGAGGAGAGAGTTGTACGAAACGCGTTAGACACTATTCGACAAAAGATCGGAAAAGGAACCTACGATTGTTTGGAGAAACGTAAATTGCAGCAGCAAGTCCAAGCGGTAAACGAATTAACTTTATCTCGGTTCGATCAGGAAATTCAGAATCTCTAAGAAGATATCGAACTTGGACGACCCTATTCTCTGCAAGAGTTTTGGACGAACGCATCCAACGATAAGCGGAGGAAAATCAGCTCGAGGAGAAGCATATCGAAATGGACGAGACATCGACCGTAACCCTAAACCTTCAGATGCAATTGTATTGCACCCTTTACCCAAGGGTTATAGCCCTCCTAGTAAAGTGGCTCGCTCCAAAGAGAAAAGGACTCTTGCTAGCCTCAAAAAACTGCGTAAACGCCGTCCGCGCAAGAAAAACTAACTGTTTAGAGTATTTCTATATTTTAGAAACTGTGATTTTTTATATTTTATAGAATTAAATCCCATTTTCTGGGAGCGGTGTAAAAGCTTTTGCGGAATTAGCTGGTTATTTTTACCGCAAAGTACTCTGTAGGTGTTTTAACGGACATCAAGGGCCGTTTCCTTACTGTACTGGTGTTTTAGTGGACATAAAAAACCATTTCTTCTGTATGTGTACTTTAGCGGACATAACTAGCAATTCTATGTCGCAATACGCTAAATCCTCTTGAAACAGTGTAGTTACTATGACGACAGCTAACAGCTGATCTGTACACGTGTAGCTTTTTCCTTGTTCTCTGTTGTTTCTTTGTTCGGTCAACCAATCAGAGCGATTCTCCTGCTTTTTGTACAGAAACCTCCGGGAAATCGCGCAATGCATTATGGGTCAATGTTTACCTTTTTTCCTGAGCCCAGAAGACCGGCTTTGGAATCTCTGTGGTTTCAGGCTTTAGCCCAACATTAGTAGGCTTAATCATAGAAACGTATATCTGTTATCCACTCACCTAATCATATTGTCAACTACAAACACCGCATTTTTTACTGCTATTTACTGTCGGTCATTAATTATATCAGTTGATGGAATATTATTATATTGGATAATATCGATAAATTAATCATAAAACCCTCAATCTTCTTGATATACTGAAGGTAAGAGAGACCGGTTACATATAACGATTGCGACTTACATTAAAGTGGTTTTGAAGTGAATCTAATGCTATTTCATAGGCACTACATGCATCGGTCGTTGTTCTCTTTATATGTGACTAAATTAGTGAAGGTCGGCAGATCGGTGTGCAGCATTGTGCAGTAGTGTGCATGATTGTGATTGATAACAAAGCATCTCCTAAAGAATGCGCTATATACGTGAATCCATAGCCATCCCGTTGTGTCTAGTGTAAGTCATAACTCTGTTCACATATTTAGAGCGCCACGTCCTAAAGGAACTGTTAATATTTCCCGAAAGTGAATAATATTTGTCAGAGATTATATATTACGATCAGTCGAATAATACAGTAGGCCTACACCGCAATAAGGTTAGGCTTCCGAATCCAGTCTCCCGGGTATATCCAGCGGGTGAATGGTCGCGCATAGACTGGCTTCGGCTAATGTAGTGTATCAAATACTCGTCATAGGCTAAAGTCGATTTACAATCTAGAAGACATCCAAATTTGGCAGGTTAAACTGCTAAAGGTCTGAAAGCGCGAACAGTGGGTATATTATGTAAATTGGGGATAAACAACATTATTGCTGTAAAGTATTAATAAATATTATAATCAAATCAAATTTTGCGAGATAAACAATAAGCAAGCTTTCTTAGTCTGGCTCCTTACTGCTGCCTGTCATATATATAACAGGTTGCTTCTAGTGTTGGTCTTTTTGTCAATTCCAAGAAGACTAAAATCATGACAGTCAACATAGACAGCCCTCAAGAAATGTCTGATCGTAAGGGCATAAGCACTAAGGACGTCTTGCTTGAGCACGCGGATAACTTCTGCCACTTGGGATCATGGATCAGAAAGTCAGGTGAAATTGAAATTGTGTAATTGACATCAAATAAGGTTAAAATAAATCTGCATAATTAAACATTACCGGTAAAAACAAGATAAGTATACAGTAGTTATATATATTATACAGTAGTTATAGCTAATGCACCAAAGAAAGTGAGAAAGTTAGTTATGACACACACATCACACTGTCTGTCCTGGATTTTGAAGTCCCATAGAATAAAACAGAACCTGTCAAATTCTGTCAAATTTTAGATCCTTTAAAATTCTAGTCGATTAAGATATCGTAGCACTTACCGATACTCTTAAAAAGACAAATTTCCTAGAATCAAGGATCCCAGTCCCCAGACATGTTCTGGAATAAAATTGTGTCTATTTAACATTAAATAATAAAATTTACGGGAATAAATTTAAATTCATATTTTTAATGAATTTAATAAATTGTCATTTTTATACAATTTATAATATTCCCAAAATTCCTTTAATTAATAGATCATGGGAGCGGAGATTCACCCTATTAAGTGCATTAGTGTGCGAGAATCTCCAATATATAGTCAATAGCCGATAAAATTCATAAAATCATGTATAGAGAGGATATTGACCATTAAAGAATTACTATTAAATAGCATCCCAGATCTGTATGCATGAGAATTACCCTAATTATACCGCTAGCTTTCCATAATGTCACCATGGCAACAACCACGCTAGAATTAGAAGTGAGTTAAAAGAACAATAGAAAGCTTGCCCATTGAATAACATAAGGAATAAATAGCGCACTGTTAGTATCCAAGGATACCTAATAATAAAGTGACATTCTGGAAGGCACTGACTAACGGACAAATGGCCCGAATGTGTACAGTTTGTGACAGTTGTGTGGAATTTGTGCGTTTATAGGTGAATGTTACTGCTAAAGTGTGTTTACAGTAGCGAGTCGCAATTGTGAAAGTAGCCCTAACTCTCCAGAAAGAACCTGAAGTACATCTAAGCCTTTGGGACGGACAGTGGAGTGACTTGTGCCGGTTATCGTTGTCGTTGTGTAGCTACATCGTTGGCGAAAGCACAGCGACGACGGTACATCGGCGCTGAGGATCTTGCACTGTCCGGGGGCAAAAGAGGGGTAGGCAGCGACGCCCGCTAGCCTAATATATAAACTCATTATAATATTGATAAACTCATATAGCAGATATGACTGAGTTGATTGAAGATGATCTTAGTATCAGGGAGCGATATACTCTACCTTTACAAGCGTTTGTCGATAGCTTGATACGCGGCGACGCTGGTCCAACTACTACGGAGGATGATGGCCGTTATATCGAACCGCCAATGTCCCAAGAGCAACTTACGCGTGAATTGGATTATAGAAAGTTCACCACTCGCTATACGCATCGTAATGGTACGTATATGGACTTCTTAACTACTGGCCATCCTATCGATTTACACGATACGGACGATGTAGACACCGAAAGGGAAATGGTTTTATTTAAATATCATACCCAGCGGAGTCGGAACGATAAACCGAGAATAGAACACGAGAATTCTATTCGAAACCGACTCGAAAGAGAAGACGTTGAAGAGCCGGATAAACGCAGCGACTTCAACGATTATCTGGAATTCCTGAGAGAGACATATCTCAATATTGCCAGTCAACAAAATCTAGAAACTCGATATCCTCAAGGTATACATCATGATCCTATGATAGAACTCAAACGACTCTATTTCACTATGATGTATCTTACCACCGATCGACCGCTACCTGTCGTCCAAGATAGCTTCGAACAGATGGAGGAATATTGTAAAACTGGAGAACGATCACCCGCGTTTCCCCTGCAGGACGTGCGTCTTTGGTATTACTGTGACGAATGCCCTAGACCCAATCAGCTAACGGAAAGACATAAACATCCGCGGAGACGTTGCGCTAAACACAGTTTTACACGATATACTTATGGGAGTTTCGAGCGAAACCTGTTCGACGTATCACCTACGGTCGCTCGGCTCAAACGATACTTGAATAAACCAATGATCAGAGTTCCAGAATACTCGGTCAGACCTCCTCATTCCTCAGTTAGACCTCAGACTCTTGATCCTAATAGTATCACGGATCCTCCCGAACTGTACTCACTGTTCAAAGATCTAGTGTTACCCGAACAGTTGATCGGTGGCACTCCGGTAGTGGGCTCACTAGATATTCGCCAACCCTACCTAGCTGGATTAGGACGCGGTCATCTAATATCGCCGTTTAACCCATACAACCGTCCCGGCTTCACCTCGATACAACCTGTTACGGAAGTCAAAGAGAGCGTCGTACGAAACTCGTTAGACGCTATTCGGCAGAAAATCGGAAAGGGAACTTACAATTGTTTGGAGAAACGTAAATTGCAGCAACAAGTCCAAGCGGTGAAAGAATTAGCTTTACCCCAGTTCGATAGAGAAATACAAAATCTCGAGGAGGACATCGAACGTGGACGAACCTACTCTTTACAAGAGTTCCTAGATGAGCGTTTGCAACAACAAGCGGAGGAAAATCAGCTCGAGGAGAGACATATAGAGCTAGATGAGAGAGAAGAAGCAGCTTTAGCCCAGCCAGAAACTCAAATTCTTATAACAGATCTCTATTCTAAAACCATTATCCATCCTTCGATGGTTCCCCATTTCGGAGACAAACTCTTCGCCACGGCACAGCCTCAACCGGTTGATATCAACCTAAGATCTCGAGATCTTATCGCTGACGCTCCCATGTTGCAACGTCCGCCCATCGAAGCCGCTCGTGTCGATGGTATACTCGTTGAACCTCCGGACAATAGAGCGGATCTTGTCCGTCGCATGGTACACGATGTTAACATACGCGCTAGACCTTTACCGGACTCGTTTTATGGGATCAAAGATCACCCTTATTACGTCAATCCTAACGATATTACTTCATACCATTTGATCAATTTCATCCGTCAAGACCCTGAGTATGGCGATTTATTTATCAACTCACACCCTGAGTTACAGGAAGTATCTCGACGGCCCTACGAATATCGAGCCCGAGAACGCGAGCTGGAAAGAACCATTAAACCGAGGAAGTTTCTCACCACTCACGGTCCACCTACCGCTATTGTCCAGACGACCCGTCAAGGACCCGTAGGAGCTGCTGTCTTAAGACGCGCCCTAAAGGCCGTTAGACCTCGCTCCACTGAAGTTGATATCGATCAACCAGGTACCTCGACCGGCGGATACACCGATCGTAATCCTAAACCTTCTGATGCAATTGTATTGCACCCTTCACCCAGGAGTTACAGCCCTCCTAGTAAAGTGGCTCGCCCCAAAGAGAAAAGGACTCTTGCTAGCCTCAAAAAACTGCGTAAACGCCGTCTGCGTAAGAAAGACTAACTGTTTAGAGTATTTTTATATTTTAGAAACTGTGATTTTTTATATTTTGTTGACTTAAATCCCATTTTCTGGGAGCGGTGTAAAAGCTTTTGCGGAATTAGCCGGTTATTTTCCCCGTAAAGTACTCTGTAGTTGGTTTAACAGGCATAAAAGGCCGTATCCTTACTGTACTGGTGTTTTAGTGGACATAAAAAACCATTTCTTCTGTATGTGTACTTTAGCGGACATAACTAGCAATTCTATGTCGCAATACGCTAAATCCTCTTGAAACAGTGTAGTTACTATGACGACAGCTAACAGCTGATCTGTACACGTGTAGCTTTTTCCTTGTTCTCTGTTGTTTCTTTGTTCGGTCAACCAATCAGAGCGATTCTCCTGCTTTTTGTACAGAAACCTCCGGGAAATCGCGCAATGCATTATGGGTCAATGTTTACCTTTTTTCCTGAGCCTAGAAGACCGGCTTTGGAATCTCTGTGTTTTTCAGTCTTTAGCCCAACATTAGTAGGCTTAATTATAGAACGTATATCTGTTATCATTACTCACATATCTAATCATAACATATCATAACCATTCATACCTTAACCTTTGTACTGCTATTTACTGTCGGTTATTCATTATATCAGTTGATGGAATATTATTATATTTGGAATACCGATAAATAATTACAAAACCCTCAATCTTCTTGATATACTGAAGGTAAGAGAGACCGGTTACATATAACGATTGCGACTTACATTAAAGTGGTTCTGAAGTGAATCTAATTCTATTTCATAGGCACTACATGTATTGGTTGTTGTTCTCTTTATATGTGACTAAAATTAGTGAAGGTCGGCAGATCGGTGTGCAGCATTGTGCAGTATTGTGTATGATTGTGACTGATAACAAAGCATCTCCTAAAGAATGCGCCATATACGTGAATCTATAGCCATCCCATTGTGTCTAGTTTAAGTCATAACTCTGTTTACATATTTAGAGCGTCCTAAAGGAACTGTTAATATTTCCCGAAAGTGAATAATATTTGTCAGAGATTATATATTACGATCAGTCGAATAGTACGGTAGGCCTGCACCGCAATACGGTTGGTTTGATTATTTATGGCAGAAGTAGTACTAGTATTCTTATATGTGAGTTCATGCTGGGCTCTAACTGAAGAGGATACCAAATCTCTGGATGCACTTTCACAAAAATGATGCGCCGGGTCCATTGTGTCAAGTACAATGGACATTATACAACATTGGAGGTTTTCCATTAGGGTCTCCCACTTTTTGAATTAGTCCTACCTAGGCACAGTGTTACAGTTTTGTGTATGCCACTGTGCCACACCATATTAAATATATCCATGCCGATGAGGGCTGGTCCCCCCCCCCCCCCCCCCCCCACCCCCGGACGGTACCTTGAACGGAACTGCCTCCGCTTTGCAGGACATTGCTTTCGCCGTGAGGACCAGCCAGTGCATAATCGTGTACTTTGGCAGCCTCATGGAGCGAATAAGC
This sequence comes from Nemertoderma westbladi, assembly GCA_032718475.1. Taxonomy (NCBI): domain Eukaryota; kingdom Metazoa; phylum Xenacoelomorpha; order Nemertodermatida; family Nemertodermatidae; genus Nemertoderma; species Nemertoderma westbladi. Next base: position 32,820 of record JAUCBJ010002660.1, on the reverse strand, counting down.
ATGGTGGACAGCCCATGACTTTCATGAGACGCATCTTAAAGGACACTGGCCTTGAAGATGCGGATGATCTAGCAAATGTCATGGGTGATAGGGAGTTGTGGCGGTGCAATTTTGCGAATATTGTTATTAATATATATATAATGCAGCTGCAATGCAGCATGCCGATCGTAGTAGTAGCCTGTCATATAGATGTACTAAAGCCCTTTATTGCTTGAGTAGTGGTGAGGTGGGACTGGTTGGACTGGTTCACTTCACAGCTAGGCAATAGCAAGCACGCAATGGAATGGGGGAGCTGGAAGCATATAGGGTGGAGAGACGGGGCATTTTAATAACTCATAATTACGTTTAGAACAATTAAAAACACAATTCTTAAAGTACCGGTAAATCACTTGAACTAATTAAAAACTATAATGGATACTAGAAATAACTAATTTCCATTAAAGGGCAAGCAGAAAAATTATGTTCTTTTACAGTAATCAACTTAATTAACTAATTAACTGCTTTTATCTTACTTTCTCGAAGGCCACACCCCACACGAAAATCAACTTGGAAAATTTCTAAACTTTCGCCAGACTACATGGTGTACCAAGTTTGGTTAGATTTCATCGAGGATTGGCCAAGTTATTAACTTTTAAAATTGGACGCGACAGCTACAGTATGCTACTGTAAGCTCGCTTACATTCGCGGCTCGCCCCACAGTACTTTGCCTTTACTTTATCTATACAGTAGTTTATTTAGCACAGTTACAAAATATAAAAATAGACCACAATAATGTAGGGTCACTTGACGTGTATATGCAGTATTCAGTCCAGTGCATTATCAAAAATAATTATTAAATATACGCTATGAACAACATATGGACAACTTTGCAAAAGTGGAAGTCAATTTAATATTGGAAGGCTTACTAATTACTATTACTATGTAATGTACTGTAGTACAGTAACTGTATGTTTATTGGTTCGTTATCGATAGTATTAAATCTATCCGAGGCCATTCCTGCATTATTTCGAGTATAATTACTAACTCCGACACATCTGGAACTAAATTCTAATAATACGGAGTAGTGTACAACTGTAGGCCTACAGTAAGTAGTACTACTGTAGTAATGCATAAAATGTGGTATAATATTGCAGCTATATAACTACATAACAAGGAATGTCTAATTAAGTGGTCAATGGAAATGAATTTTGTCTTATTGGCCTTGCCTTTCGGCTGCTACACTTTTAGTACTGTACTGTACTGTAGAACATAGTTGATCAGCCACACACTCAGTTCAGTACAGTAGATCTGAATTAGTTTTAACATATACAGTACTAGAAGTGTTAATATTTTTGAATAATATAATAAAATTGACAACACTTAAATCCGTCAAGCTTGAAATTGAAACACTAGGCCTACAATAATTATTAAAAGACCGTTAGTAAGGACTCCCTTAGCAGAGTAAACTGCTCTTTGGGGCCGTTTCCCAGGTTGCGGATCGGGATAACATTTCACACATCGCACAATTTGTGATTGTGATTTGTCTGCTTATACGAGTAGTGTCGAGTGTCTATCACATTAGACGGGAAACAGTTTGTTTGGTTGATGCAAGTCATTCTTGGTTTGCATCTTCCAATCCCATATGTTTCTTGGAGTCTGTGTGATATATGCTCGTTACGGCGGCGGCGACAGAATTCGTATAATCCGAACCGAATACTGAGAGGTCAGCCTCGGGGCCGCTCAGTATACGTGCATGGTGGGGGTGCCGGCGGTACGCGAGTACACACCACCTTCCTGGCCCGGGTATGGTCATTATGGTCTTGGGTCAGAGGACGCGCATACGTTGACCACCACTGTTGTACGCACGGATGACTATTGACCCACACTCACACCGATTACACGAGGCATACAAGGACGGCAGATAAACTGTGAGTTATGCATCACCGATATCTTATATTTTATTTAGGTTATGTTACTTATTATTTATTTTGCAGGATGTAAAACCAATTAAGTCTTTCTAATCTATTTGTTGATTTTCAGTCTAGTATATTATGATATAATTAGACATGTTTATGACCTGTCAGATCAATCATAATTAAACCTGGTGAATTGTTTATCTTATAGTGAACAACATATCCCATTAATTAACATAAACAGTAAATCTCAGAAGAGACCTTGAGACCATAAAATTAACCTTTATGTTACCCTTACTCCTGACTTGAAGACTCTAAATAGAACGTACCTTATAAATCCGAGCTACAATAACCCCATCACCACTACTACTACTAGGATCGGCATGCTGCATTGCAGCTGCATTTTTAAGAATGCTGTGCCGGCTTGTCAACAAAATTGCACCGCCACAACTCCCTATCACCCATGACATTTGCTAGATCATCCGCATCTTCAAGGCCAGTGTCCTTTAAGATGCGTCTCAAGAAAGTCATGGGCTGTCCACAATGCTTATTCACTCCATGAGGCTGCCAAAGTACAAAATTATGCACTGGCTGGTCCTCACGGCAAAAGCAATGTCCTGCAAAGCGGAGGCGATTTTGTTCTAGTGTCAAGCTTGGGGGAACCAATGAGACACCTCCAATGTTATATAGTGTCTGGTTGGAGAGGTGTGCATTGTACTTGACACAATGAACCCGGCGTAGCATTCTTGTGAATGTGCCATCCAGAGATTTGGTGTCCTCAGCAGTTAGAGCCCAGCATGGACTCCCATAGAGGAGTACTGGAACTACTGCTGCTCTAAATAATCGGACCTTAAGTTTCCGATTAATTCTCGGTGACTTCCAAATCCTGGAAAGCCTATTCAAGGTTGTCCATGCCTTTCCCTTACATATTCGAAGGTCCTCACCTGACTTCCGGATCCATGATCCCAGGTAACAGAAGTCGTCAACATGCTCAAGCATACCATCCTTTGAGCTTATGCTCATCCGATCAGAGACTTGCTGAGGACTTTCAAAGTTAACTGTCAAAATTTTGGTCTTTCTGGAGTTAATAAAAAGACCAACACTAGAAGCAGCATGTTCTAATGAGCTGAGGAGCCGTTGGGCTCCCTCTAATGATTCTGAGTGTACTCCTAAGTCATCAGCAAAGTCTAGATCAGTTAGGTACTTGGCAGGATTTCCTCGACTTCTGGAGCCAGTAGGTGGAGTTATCATCACCCCATCATCATTATGATGATCTAAGGACATGCGTAGAACATAGTCTGATGGACATAGTCTGTGCAGGTCGCAGTGAAGTGTCCTCAGAGTGGACATGAGAACACTCTACTCCTGACCAGCCATTGGTAGATCACCATCTGCCTGGCCAGGCTATATACCCCTGCAGCCAAGTATATGGGTCCTTTATCCAGGACCAAGGGCGTCCTTATCCCAGAACGAAGGGGGTCCTAGTTACAGGACCAGATTTGCCCTAGTAAGAGAAGAGGGTCTATGCAACTACAGGTGGCACCTCCTTTATGCTGCATGGAGGTGGAAAGTTTTCTTGATCAATGCCCTAGAATACCTGACCTGACCTAATTTCTAGTATAAACATGATAAAATAGCTTGTAATAGGCATCAGTATTGATAATGCAGCCCAGACAGCATTCTTTAACTCCCACCATATACGCTGCATGTATTGCTATCTCAGGTAAATGACAGATATAATAACATAAATACTATCCGGGCATGGCTGTTGTAGGCTTATATCTCAAATAGTTTATTCCGCAATATATTTGTCTGGTTATTTTTTAATTGAATTTTTGCAAAGTAGTAAAATTAATGTTCTTAAAAATAATATTATTATTTTTTATGTATCCGAGAGAAAGCCGCCCCAATATTAGATTATTACAACAACATATCCATTGGGTAAGAAAGTGGAGGAGAGCCAGCCCGTCTCTTAATTTTTTACTTTATATTACGCGATCAATTTTCACTCATCTCGTCATGAACCCAACATGTATGTAACCTTTTGTTAAATTTGTTGGCTATGCGTTTGCGGTTGTTTGGGCGGTGTGTGGTAGGCCTACACTTTTCACACTTAAATGTTTTGGTTGTGAAATGTTACAGGGCATAGCGATCTGAGATATTTCATTTATATTTTATTATGAGAGGAAGAAGAACATACAACGTTATTTACTATATTATATGTAACGAAATAGTTGTTTTCGGGTTTGGAAGCCTCCCCAAATAGTTGATATACGATTATATTTAAAATTATTTCCATGGTCATGGTCATTCACCCGTCTTTAGTTAGAAATTTGTTTGCATGAAAGACAGTTTAGTTTGGTTTTTACTGATTTATTATCTCTTATCTGACTGGGGTAATAATAAAGGATAGGATAAATGGAAGCAAAGTGTGACAGTAACAAATATTTCCCCGTCACCCTAGCATGTCTTAAGTATATGATATATCAAAGGGGGAAGTTTGGATTCACTGCATAAATGCAGTTCACCAAACTTCCCCCGAATGCACACTGTAACTTCCCCCTTCCCACAAATATCCACTGTTGAATTAATTTGAAGCGATATAATAAGTACAAAATTGTGCGAGTTTTTAATTGTGTGGTCCATTTGTTATTTGATCTCTATTTATTATTTAAAGTGCATATCACACTGGTTTTTAGAATATTATACTATACAACCTTATGTTTTATTAATTTACCCAATCGAAGCCTCATAAGGGCCGGTTATTTGTACGCATATCCCCTAATGCGCTCAGTAAGGTCTAAACAACATATTAATATGAAAATAAAGTATCTGCAAAGAAAAGAACCCAATACTATATAATTTGACCTTATTTAAAAATTTGCACTTTTGCACACTTATTTGTACAAGTGCACTTTAGCAGATCGTAATGGTGGCTCTTATTTAACAAACTTATGTTTATCCTCTACCGATCTACGATTGTATATGATCAAGTGTCAGTCGCTAAAAGTGTCAAAAATCCAATTTAATAAATCTCGATATTTGCGATTTTGGACCATATTCATGGACATTTTAAGTCACTTTATAGACATAAAAATATAAATAAATAGATATAAAGATATAATACATATTCTTGATATAGTATATCAAGGAACTACAGTAGGGAAAGGAAAGTGGAAGTGGTTTGGTCATTTAGACTGGGGCGAAGTTTCCTAATGAATAAAGTCTCTTTAATGAGAAGTTCGCGCAAGTTACGGGATGTTGATAAGATGCTGAAATTTTCTTTTAACGTGGGATGATCGGCGGTGGAGGAGTGTTCAAAGATAGAAGAATTTTTTGGACGGGAGAATTTTCCGGAGTTGTACAAAAAGCCAGTGTGTTCCTCAACACGTTTAGCCAGGTGGCGTACAGTGCGTCCAACGTAAGAAGCATCGCAGCTTCCACAATTATAATGGTACACAACACCCGACCGTATGTGTTCAGGAATCTGATCCTTGTACGGGAAAAGGGAGGATAGCCTACAGCTGGTTTGGAAGACAACTTTTAAATCCAAGTGAGAAAGACTCTGTCGGAAAAGGCGTAACAGACGTTTCTTTACAAGCGCGCCGTGGTGGCCGGTAAAAGGAAGGCAGATCAAAACACTCCGTTTGGGTACTGTAGTTATAGGGGGTGATCGTGGTTCACTAATACGATTGAAGAATTTTTTAATGGCAGAGTTAATCTATATACAGATATAATATAAAGATATAAAATGTTACGATTATAGTTAGAAATCATTCCAAACTATATTTTAATCCAAAAAATAACATTCTACGATGAATAGAACTGGAAATAATAGTGTTTGAAATATCGAAAAAATGTTCACTATTTAAGTGCATTTTGCACAAAGTGCACATAAGTCTTTTCCCAAGTTTTATCCTATTTCACACACTACAATCTATCCTCTATCCAATGAAAAAAGTTTCAGATCAAACGGCCCAGTAGAACCGAAGTTATTGATGTTTTAAAATAGTCACTCGAAAATTTCAAATTCACTTGATCACATAGTCTAGTGGTTATCAATAACGTTAATGAAACCTAAGTTCGCGGGTTCGAAATCCAATATTGACCATTCTTAATTTTTTGCAAAAAAATTACTTTTATTTTTTCACTAAAATCGCTCTAACTTCGGTTCTGGTGGTCCAAATTCAATAAAATTGGTATATTCTTTGCCGTAATTTTTTTCTTAATCTTTTGAGAAGGGGATATTTTTGGCCCCAAAAAAATTAAAAAAAGGGCCAAAATAACGCGATATTTTTCGACCCTTAAAATTCGTAATTTTAATTATATATGTTAAGATAAAAGATAGCGGAGTTAATTTGACACTTTTTACAGGTATTTTTGGCGCTATACGCTAAATTATAATGGAGTAGCGATTTGTTAAAAAAAAAATTTTTTTCGTCCCTTTTTATAAATATTATATTTCACACGATCGTCTGCCGCTCCAGTTTTATAATACCTCCGGCGCTGTAATTAACGCTGTTAGATAGATAATTTAACGCAATATAAGTCTGTGTAAACAAATCTCCCGTAAGTTAAGTAGTTTTCGAGCTAGACGATTTCCCGCGAAGCAAGTTTGAAGCGCGAAATTATAATTTTGGCCCTCATTTCTTTAATATCATCCTTGGAGCAAAACCGATAGCATATTTGAATTCCCCGTATCGATATTGACCGCATAGAATGTACCTTAACCAACTAAAGTTAAAAATAAAAAAATATTCGATAAAAACTACTTTACAAATTCGGGCCCTTTTTGGCCCCTATTGCCGACATATTTTTTGTACCCCCATTCGATAGGAACGTAGCCCCAATGGTCTTCTACGAGTTTCATAAAAGAATTAGTGGATTCCTACCCGGGTTGTCGAATTAAACATTTCGGAAATAAGTGTTCCAAAAAAGACGGACAAAAACGTACAAATTTACGGCCCCTTTTTCCACCCGAAATTTTAATAAATATCTTACCCCCATTCGATACGAAGGTAGTAGCACTCTTCCCCTTTACAACGGCGTTACTTTCGTCCCCGTACGATTAATATTAGCCGAGTTATAGCGGATCCTGCAAAGTCATTTTGTCCGTTTTTTCAACTTTGACGGACAATTTCGGGAAAAAGGCGTGGTAATCTTTTTTGAAAAAAAAAACGAATTCACCAATTAATCCCTTCTATCGTATCCCGGCGTCGGCTAAGCAATAACCTAGGGTTTTTTCGAGCCACTGTAGAGCGCCTTTCAAAAAAATTTTAAAAAAGTCGAAAAAATGACGGTTTTTTGTCCGCCGTGTCTGTCGAGGGGATAGATTTGTTAATGTTAGAGTTGCTAATATCTTAGAATTCCGAGCCGCACCCCTGGTGCGAAAATAAAAAAATTGGTCAGTTCCTTCATCGAAAAGTCCCCCAGAATCCCAAGTTAACCTATATAGTTAGCGATGGCCTGCGGCTTTAGGAGCGGCCGCGGTATTCACCTCCCTCATAGCGGCCGCGGTGGTGTTGCGTCAAATGGAGAAATATTTATCCCACCTAGGAAATTAGCTACATTTTTTCGCTGCAGCTTTAAGAGCGTACATTAATGTATTATTATTTCAATACCCATATTACTACATCGGCATACGATGCGTCATGACCTACTATAGATACGACCCGCCAAGCTGCTGCAAAGCCCCAAAATTTAGTGGGCCAGTTATTTATCTTAGATACAACCCCTGAAACAATACGTCTAGCGCGTCGATTGTAGGTGTCCCTAACTAAAATTATGTCCTCTTTCATACGAGACAAATAAAAATGTAATAGCTCCAGTAGTTTTCGGAATTGATCAAATTACTCAAAATACAAGCATTACCCTTGAAGACTTTGGTATCACCATTAAACCATATTATGCTTTTTTTGGTTAGTCGAATTAATTATTAGTAATCGAAAGCGAAATTAGAATAAAATCTTCATTGTTTATTTTATAATAGACACTAAAAGAGCACCAAAATTACAAGTAGCTAGAAATTTTCAAATAGCCAAATGTGGTAATTTGGCCTTATAGTTTGGCTACTGAGGTTTTAGAATGTGCTGATTTCATTGGCAAGGTTTATAAAATTGTGGTATTTAGAAAAATGGCCAATGTTTCAGTCGAAAATTCTAAGTGCCAGCCAGTGCACTTCTAATTCAGTACTGCAGTACTCTGGTACTGGTGCGGTAATGTAGTGAATTATTCAGTATGTGGTATTTGCATTGCACTGCACTACTGCATTAGGCATTACATTACTGCTGATAGTGCTGACTGCATTATGCTGTTACTGTGTTAGGCATCAATGCCTTATCATTATTACATTACCTGATTACCTGTATTTATTTGACCATTTATTATCACCTCTCTCTACACGGGCTGGTAGCCACGGGCACGGGGGCCTAATCTAATCTGGACATAGTATCTGAATCTGTATGGAGGGGAGGCCGTAGCAGTTATAGTTGGAAAGTGCTGTGTGTATAGACAGATGGATGACGCTCGCTCGCTCGGTCTACAGTGGCACTTAGTTCGACTAGTCAGGGCTTTTTTTATAGATCAGATGACACCAGGCAGCCAGGGCCTACCACTAACATTTGTACATTTCGACGGGCGATATATTCAGTAAACCCGTAATGCCGGAGTAGGTTCCGACTTCATTGTGCTATAAATGCCTCAAATTCCTCGGAGACCGCCAGTAAAAAGAATATACCGTCCATCGTATATCGAAATTCATGAAGGAGAGTAAAATTAGTTCTTTATTTGATCTAGAGATGAAGCTACTGCTTGACTTGGGGTTGGAGGGTACGGTTATTCTTTTAAGAATCATCATGCTAGGTGTATTCTTCTGCCTAAACCACCGGGACTCCTATCTGAATACCCGAAGACATATTGGCCCTTTCGGAGGATCTCAAATAAGACAATATGCGGGGCCACCTTAACAGTGTTCGTTCTTACTGTCTTGGATTTAATAGACAAAGGTAATTGATACATAATAGATATGCTGAGATAAATTAATAATATACGACTTCAATCTAATGAGGAACTGATATTATTTAAGGGAATTATTATAAATTAACTATCCTGGAATATAGTGTCGTTTAATGATTTGAGGAAGTGATACTTTATTTTACTCTATTCTTCTACTGGGTGTTTATGTGTTTGATATGCAACAAGAGATTCATATTACGGGTTTTCGAGGTAGCTGATCGCGATGAAAGTAGTTATAAATATTTCTGGTATGTGCAAACCCAATTTTGGTGCCATTTTGGTGCTCCAAAACGAAAAGTACAAGTAGCAAAAATTTGAAACTGTTAAATTTTGCCTTTGGTTTGGTAATTCTGAAACTAAACTGGTTTTCAAGGTCGCTAATCACGATACAACGCGTTAAAAATAATTCGTGGTAATGCAACTATCGTTTTTCGTGTTTGTCTGGTGGGATTTTTCGTGCCTTACATTGGCAAGTATCTAAAAAAAAGCCGTAATCAACAAGGTACGATATTTTTCAGTGTCATATTCGTGATCAGCATCCCAAAGAACCTATATGGTCATAAAATCAATTTGATTTTGTGGTGACTTTTCATTATCATATTTCCACTACTTGTTTTTTCGCGCTCCAGGGGCACAAATAGCTGACTAATAACTAATATAACAACATGCCTATGTTGTTATATTACACAACTCTTCGATATGTTTGATGTAGAGGAATAAACCTTCCCAATGAAATCAGCACATTCTAAAACCTCAGTAGCCAAACTGTATGGCCAATTTACCACGTTTGAAAGAAGTGCTACTTACAATTTTGGTGCTCTTTTAGTATATATTGATAAAAAAATGAAAAAATTTTGCTTCTAATCTTACTAATACTTACGTATTAATTACTAATAATGAATTCAACAAACCAAAAAAGAATAGTATGGTTTCATGGTTATACCAAAGTCTTTGTAGGGTGATGTATTTTGTGTAATTTTATCAATTCCGAAAGGTTCCGAAATGGTATGGGTGCCAGGAACTCCTCATATCTCTAATACTACTGGAGCTATTAACTTTTTATTTGTCTCATCTGAAAGAGGACATAATTTTAGTTACAGTAGGGACAAGTACTTTCAACGCGCTAGACCTATTGTTTCAGCTTTCAGGGGTACTATATAAGAGAAATAACTGGCCCACTAAATTTAGGGGCTTTGCAGCAGCTTGGCGGGTCGTATCTAAGTAGGTCATGACATATGTTATAAATAAAAAGTAATTAGAAGAGGGGAATGAACACCTAGGCGCACGGCACTTATAGGGGCCATTATATTTACATTTGAGAGATAAAAAATAAAAACATAAAACCGTTCTCTAATCAGACTACATAAACTACATAAAACGGTCAAAATGACACCATTTTACTGCAAAAAATCGACATTGAGTAATTTACGTGTAAAAACTACTTCCCTTTCGTACGTACTGCCCTGCCCCCCTTTCTTTGATTGATTGGTGGTGTGGGTGAATTTCTCAAATACTGATTTTGTGATACAGTCGCTCAATTTCAATTTGTATCTCATAACTGGGCCTCGTGCTGCGCGAAGGCCTAACGAACGTGTTCTATTCTGGCTGGTGCTGTATGCTGTATGCCGTAACTAGTGGCCAGTTTACTACCATTGAATCATAGTATATGTAAATATTTATTTTTCGTTAATCCATTGACATTAATTTGCAGTGATTTGAATTAAGACCTATTTATATTATATTTATATTGCATGTTGTATATTTCTTTGTTCCTAGGCGCCATTATTATTTACTGTATTGTAATTATATATTTTCTATTGGACGACCCTCTAGTCAGAACTGTGCTTTTGGTATTTATTTTTGTTTTCAGTTCGTCAATATTAAACATACATACATACATACATATCAGCTATATCTCTAGAAACTGTTACTGTGTTATCCTACTGCCTACCGCATACCGCATTACCGGTAACCTGATAGGATACTGTCAGACTGTGAGGTGAGAGCTTGAGAAGCAGAGAGATGAAATCAACCAACTTATTTTTCTTCATGCAGAGTCGACAAGTGAGCGATAGACTTGGGTTCTTAACATTTATATGCGGAGTTTTCTCAGTCGCGTTTTTCGAAATCAAATTTGTATTGCCCTCAATTTACCCCAATAGCGAGTACCAGTACATTGTGTACCTGCACATAGGAGCAGCAGGTTTCATTTTATTCAACATCCTAGGGAACTTCTACAAAGTAATCGCGACTGATGTCACTACTAAACACTTAGCCTTACCTTTTGTACTGAAACCTGGATGGCATTACTGCTACTACTGTCAGGAGAACGGACCGCCGCGCTCGTACCATTGCATATCCTGTAACGTATGCATCGTGCGACGCGACCACCACTGTTTATTCTCCGGTTGCTGCATCGGACTCAACAATCACAGATACTTTATGATGCTATTAATATACACGCTGATAGCCGCAATCTACGCCAGTGTACTACACTGGGACTACGTTTGGGGGGATATGGGTGGGTTCTCCGTTCGCACTGTGTTCACTATGCTTCTACCTCTGTTATCCTGGATGTTCGGTCTTGCTTCCGGCAGTAACCTCCTGCTCGGATTCACCAATCTCCTCGTTCTGCTAACTATTTTATTCTGCGTATATCTGTTGGCTATCCAACTACCGCAGTTACGGGATGGCCAGACAGCCAAGGAACGCCGCGACTGTATTCGCGTTTATAACTTGGGCTGGAGGTTAAATATTGAGGAGATGTTTGGTTCTCGCTGGCAGCTCGTGTGGTTGTCCCCTTTTATTAGGTCGCCATTGCCGTCCGATGGAATTGTCTACACTATTGCCGAACGTTTCTGCGGTGGAATTAAGACGCTTTAATTATTTCTGCATCTACTAAATGTTTTTTACGAGCTTAGTAAAGCCGGATTTACCTACATCTAATAATTAAACTGATGAAATAGCAAATAGCAATGCAGTTCCATAATCATTACCTGTTTTTTTCTTCTTATATTATAATTATTTTATACATGTTTCTTAATTCTTATTGTAATAAATAGGTAAACTTACTAACAATATTGTGTATCAAGTAACACTTTACATTGTGCTGATGGTTTGTTAAATGGACGAACATAGTGATTGAGTACTAATCAAGATACGAGGATAAGCACAGGTAAATCAATCAGTATGATAATATAATTTTATTCCAAAATTGTAACATTACGAGACCGCACCCATGGAAACTAGCTATAGGTCAGCCAGCATAGGGAATACTTTTTGGTAATCACCTGTAACTTATATTTTTGGGAAGACCTATTCAATCTTCTGGCCATTCATTTTGATATGATAACAAATCTGAATCGGAGTTGACTTGGTGTTATCACCGGTTGTCATGGAAATGCTAAAATAACAAACAGGCTGTAGTAGTCAAGAACTCAATATAAATTATTCGCGTCTTCTGACAAAGATAGCTACTGGTCTTACAATTCTAAATGTGTCATAAAATGTGTCAAAAAACGGTGATATAATATGGTTCCAAAGATATACCCATGTGTGAAATATTTTTCTTTTTCATCATTATAATATATATCAATATTACCGTTATAACAAAACAAGTTTAAAAAATAAAAACAATATTAAATAAAATGTGGCACTTGTTTTTAAATAATGATATTGTTCTAGAATTTTATGACACATTTAGAATTGTAAGACCAGTAGCTATCTTTGTCAGAAGACGCGAAGAATTTATATTGAGTTCTTGACTACTACAGCCTGTTTGTTATTTTAGCATTTCCATGACAACCGGTGATAACACCAAGTCAACTCCGATTCAGATTTGTTATCATATCTAAATGAATGGCCAGAAGATTGAATAGGTCTTCCCAAAAATATAAGTTACAGGTGGTTACCAAAATGGGATTCTTGGCCCATGTACTACCAGGGCACTTGTTGTGGAAATATCATAAGGATAATGAATTAATTGTGTTTGGAATGGTTGGATAGTAAATAACTGAACAATGTTTATTTGTTTGGCATAGTCATCAGTTAATTAAGATTAGACGCGTAGACACACATTATACCTGTAATGGTATTGGTTTAATGTGATACATTTTGGAATAAAGTATATTTTATTTAAAATTAATTTGTGTTTGTTATTAACTTTGATAAAATATTATATGTATTGTGTATTTATTGTATACCGATTTTACTTTTATACGCGGGGATGGGGGTTGAGACGTGATAACTGACACAAGACTACTAAGGGGAGACCTAAATATCAGCTGGAGACAACACATTACAGGGGAAAATCGGCGCAAATCACAGCCGATTACTCTCAAAAATAACTATTGACTTTCGTTTATTGTTTTGGTTAGAATAACATACCACTGTAACCTGCTCATTTCTATCTCTTAATTGATAATTGAACATTGATTAATTAACCGAGATGGGATTAGCGTTAAGCCCCCCCCCCCCCCCCACTCCTGTCTCCAATACTGATTTATTTTTATACCTTTACGTAAATCAATAACATATCGGCTGCCTACATACACCAAACTTATTATAGGTATTGTCATAACATAGGATTAGCAGCTTATTTCCTAGTTGTTTTTAAACAAGAGGAAGGGGGCGTTTATTCGAGTGGGCTATAACTTGAATGTAGCCCATTTGAAACTTGAAATTAATGATTCTATATTGTGCACTCCATGTTTTTAACAACCTCGACCTCGAATCTTAAGCCATGGAATACAATCGTACTACCTTTACTACACCATGTCCTGGAATATAGTGTCGTTATTCAGGTACATGGCCCCCTCCCCCCAAAATTTTCTACAAATCTTAATGAGATTGCCTGAAATTTGAAACAGATAGTTTCACCTCCCTCCTCCTCCGTGGGTGAGCCAGAATTTTTATTTTTGCTTTCTATCTTTAGCTACAAGTATTTGAAAAAGGTGTCTCCGGTGATATTTCACAGGTCACAGTGCCATCATTTTTCAACATTATAATGATTTGATGGTGCCAATAGAAAGTTGCCCATGCAAGGATTCCAAATATGTAAAAATATTTGAATTTGGTTGGGAAACACCTGAGATATGGGCATTCGAATACCTCTTTAATTATACTATTACGGAGCTATTCATAAATAAACAAAATGTTCTAGAATATGGTATTTTTATTTAATAGAATAAAATAGCCTCATGCAGATGCAAAACCATGCAACTTTTGAACGCTCATATCTCGGCTAGTTTCCCAACCAAATTCAGATTATGTTACATATTTGGAATCCTCACATGGCCAGCTTTCCTTCAGTACCAACAAATCACTCTAAGGTTGAAGAATAACTGGAGTGTAACTGGTGAAATATCACCGGAGACACCTTTTTCATACGCTTGTAGCTAAAGATTGAAAGCAAAATTAATAATTCTGGCTCACCCAGTCAGTGGTCGGGAGGTGAAACTATCTCTGTTTCAAATTTCATGCTATCACATTAAGATTTGTAGAAAAATTAGGGGGGGGGGGGGGGGGGGGGGGCGTGTCACTGAATTACGACACTATATTCCAGGACATGGTGTACTTGTAAACGATGTCTCGTGCCCAAGACACGGCAAGCTCCTAAACGGCTTTAAAATATATCTATAAAAGTTTTCCAAGTGCGAACACAACTCGATTATTGTTTTGGTTTCTCTGTGATAATGACTGCCTCAAAATAGCTCGCATAAACACACGCATAGAAACGCATAAACACACAAACACAATGAATGGTTTGGACTTTACGGACTTAATAGCCTTTCCACTATAGTTCAAAAACACAGTGATTTCTATTTTCCAGGTATTATTGTCTTACTTTTGGTAAAAATAATGTACTGAGCGTAACACCAATGAAATACCTCTTGGAAGAGGAAAAAGAGAAACCGGGTGAGGGGTGCTTTGGGTCCGTTAGGGACCAAAGTAAGCCTCGTAATTTTGAAAAATAATCCAAAAATAATATACAAAAATCTACCGTAAAAATCTGGCTAGACACAATCTAGACGAAAATTAGTCACAGTCTATACTGCCGCAGAATGCCCTAGATCTCAAAATTTTTGCAATTGTTTTTATTGTACAGACCGGCCTAATTTAAGGATCCTAATTTAATCTTTCAAATGAAACCAAGAAATACCATGGTTTATATGCAAGAAAGTCATTTTTTGCGAGTTTAAAACACCCTCTGCTTGATCCTCAGCCCTGTCATTTAAAGGCAATATATACCCTACATCTAAAATCTGGTACATACATAGGGTATTTTGCCTTAGTAACACTTTTATTCAGTTTACCTTACATTTTAAAGGTAGGGTGTTTTTCCTTAGAAAAGCTTATAATATAATAGTGTTATTTCCTATTACTTATGCTTAGATATTGGCGGGAATTTCAGTTTGTTCGCATTTACATGTGGGCAAAATACACTAGGAAAGATTTTATACTTATTACGGACTCTATAGAATCTCAATTCAGTCGATTAGGAATATACAAAGCCAATGGAACTGGAAGACACGTTTTACGGCTTCAACTTGGATGAGGATATCGGAGGTCGTGTTTTAGTTCAGGTGACGGTGGGCTGTGGGGAGGATTTGTGGCTGTGTGGAGGATATGTGGCTGTGGGGAGGATAGTGGCTGTGTGGGGAGGATATGTGGTTGTGTAGAGAGGATTTGTGGCTGTGTGGGGAGGATATGTGGCTGTGGGGAAGATATGTGGCTGTATGGGGAGGATGTGACTGTGGGGAAGATATGTGGCTGTGTGGGGAGGATATGTGGCTGTGTGGGGAGGATGTGGCTGTGTGGGGAGGATATGTGGCTGTGTGGGGAAGATATGTGGCAGTGTGGGGAAGATATGTGACTGTGGGGAAGATATGTGGCTGTGTGGGGAGGATATGTGGCTGTGTGGGAGGATATGTGGCTGTGTGGGGAAGATATGTGACTGTGGGGAAGATATGTGGCTGTGTGGGGAGGATATGTGACTGTGGGGAAGATATTTGGCTGTGTGGGGAGGATATGTGGCTGTGTGGGGAGGATATGTGGCTGTGTGGAGAGGATATGTGGCTGTGTGGGGAGGATATGTGGCTGTGTGGAGAGGATATGTGGCTGTGTGGGGAGGATGTGACTGTGGGGAAGATATGTGGCTGTGTGGGGAGGATATGTGGCTGTGTGGGGAGGATGTGGTTGTGTGGGGAGGATATGTGGCTGTGTGGGGAAGATATGTGGCAGTGTGGGGAAAATATGTGACTGTGGGGAAGATATGTGGCTGTGTGGGGAGGATATGTGGCTGTGTGGGAGGATATGTGGCTGTGTGGGGAAGATATGTGACTGGGGAAGATATGTGGCTGTGTGGGGAGGATATGTGACAGTGGGGAAGATATGTGGCTGTGTGGGGAGGATATGTGGCTGTGTGGGGAGGATATGTGGCTGTGTGGAGAGGATATGTGGCTGTGTGGGGAGGATATGTGGCTGTGGGAAGGATATGTGGCTGTGTGGAGTCAACTTATTGAAGCGCAATGCCACTGTGGGTATCCCACGTCCACTGGCTCAACCCAAAGGAGTTCCCATAGAAAGAGTCAATGAATTGATTCAACGACTTTGGTAAATAATTCCAAGAAATATAATTGGTTTTTTGAATTAGTTAGTTAAAGTGTGATGGTGAACTGAACATGTAAATAATGAAGGACTGCACTACAAGGCAAAGTAGACTGAGTTTGATTTTGGAGGACTAGGTTTTGGAAAACTGGTCACATGGTTATACAGTAGCAAGCTCGAATATTTCTAAAAATTTTACGGGCAAATATGTAACTAATAATCGACTTTATATTCATGGAATGGTAACCATGATGACGTTACCAGGCAACCAATTATTCAACCATTCATTGTTGCTCGTTGTTGTACTTTATTATTGCTCTTTCTTGCTCGTTGTTGCTCATTATTGCTCTTTGTTGCTCATTGTTGCTCGTTGTTGCGCTCATTATTGCTTGTTGTTGCGCTCATTCTTGCTCGTTGTTGCTCATTGTTGCTCGTTGTTTTACTTTATTTTTGCTCTTTGTTGCTCATTGTTTCTCGCTGTTGTTTATTGTTGGTCATTGTGGCTCGTTGTTGCTCACTATTGCTCGTTGTTGTACTTCATTACTGCTCGTTGTTGGTCATTGTTGCTCGTTGTTGCTAATTGTTGCTCGTTGTTGTACTTCATTACTGCTCGTTGTTACTCAATGTTGCTCTTTGTTGCTCGTTGTTGCTCATTTTTGCTCGATGTAGCTCATTGTTGGTTATGGTTACTCGTTGTTGCTCAATTGTTGCTCGGTGTTGGTAATTGTTGCTCGTTGTTGCTCATTGTTGCTCTTTGTTGCTCGTTGTTGCTCATTGTTGCTCTTTGTTGCTCGTTGTTGCTCAATGTTTGTCATTGTTGCTCACTGTTGCTCTTTGTTGCTCGTTGTTGCTCACTGTTGCTCGTTGTTGCTCGTTGTTGCTCACTATTGCTCGTTGTTGTACTTCATTACTGCTCGTTGTTGGTCATTGTTGCTCGTTGTTGCTAATTGTTGCTCGTTGTTGTACTTCATTACTGCTCGTTGTTACTCAATGTTGCTCTTTGTTGCTCGTTGTTGCTCATTTTTGCTCGATGTAGCTCATTGTTGGTTATGGTTACTCGTTGTTGCTCAATTGTTGCTCGGTGTTGGTAATTGTTGCTCGTTGTTGCTCATTGTTGCTCTTTGTTGCTCGTTGTTGCTCAATGTTTGTCATTGTTGCTCACTGTTGCTCGTTGTTGCTCGTTGTTGGTCATTGTTACTCGTTGTTGCTCATTGTTGCTCATTTGTTGCTCGGTGTTGGTCATTGTTGATCGTTATTCATTTTAGCACCTACCAGAAAACTGAGGGAATCGGGCCCTTTTCATAGCCGGTGGCTGGGTGTAGCTAGTGTTTTAGGTAGGTTTAGCTAGTAATTTCAACACTGGTTCCGACATCCTACTTCCCTCTATAAATATTTTGTAGTAGGTAGTTTTTATTACTATTTGTATAGAAAATGTTCCAGAACATGTTAGCTATTCATTTTAAGAAAAAAGCAGTTCTAGAACGAATGTTTTTGGTTCTAGAACATTTTTTAGAAAAAAATATAGATTCTATTATAAAACGCATGAAATCGTTTTACAACGTGCTTAAAATCAAAAAAAAAATTCAAAATTTTTTTCAAAAAATTTTATTTACAATATTTTTTTTTCACAATTTTTTTATTGATTTTAAACACGTTTTAGAATGATTCCATGCGTTTTAAATAGAATCCAGATTTTTTTATAAAAAATGTTCTAGAACAAAAAATATTTGTTCTAGAACATAACTTTTTAAAAAAATTAATAGCTACGGTAACATGTTCTGGATCATTTTCTATACAAATAGTAATAAGAACTAGCTACTACAAAATAATTATAGAGGGAAGTAGGATGTCGGAACCAGTGTCGAAATTACTAGCTAAACCTACCTAAAACAAAAACACTAGCTACCATACAATTTAGTATCTTGCTTAAACGTTCGACGTCCATGTCATCAGAACATGACATTATATTACGGGTCATGGTATATTATTTGGTATGCCATTCTGCCATTGGCATCCTCATCAAGCAGTCAATAGAGTAAACATAGGCCTACAAATAGATAAATAAATAAATAAAATACTTCACTGTTGTGTTACAAACTTTAGTACCGTACCGTACTGCCGTACATGCGGAATTCACATAAAAATAAAATAATTATACTGATAGGGCTTAGTTCAGTTCAGATTCTGAAAGTCTGATTGCTTGATTGATGATGGAAGATATGCAATTTTCAGATTTTACAAATGCTCTCATCATATAATTTTATAAATTTAAGTAGGATCCTAAATGGATTTAGCAACAGCTGGAAATAATATAATTTGCGAAACAATACCGGTACCGGTACCCCAAACAGGGGAAACCAAAATGGAGGAGAATACCGGTGATAATATTTCTTCGGAAGCCAAGGAAACCGGAGGTAAACGAAAGAAAACGGTAACATTCCCGGAGGCAGACGCGATCGTCAGTGGTTACTCTCACCCGCGGTCTGCGTGGCCGGCGTCGGAATGCACGTCGGCGGCGGAGGTAACCGCGGCCTACAAGTCGGTCTGCGAGGAATGGAAAGTGAAACCGGTTGCCAAGGTGGTCGCCCAGTTGGAGCACACGAGCGACTTCAGTAAACGGATACCGGGACTCAGTCTCAAAGGGGAGAAACTCGATGTAAAAAGCGTGGAGGCTCTGGAGGAAATATTCCGTCGCGTTCGTCTCAATTACTTGGAGATGGATAATTCCGGCTTAGAAGACGAGAACGCGATCGCGTTGTTCGAGATGTTAGAATTCTACGAAACGACTATTAAACTCAACATCGCAAGCAACCCCCGTATGTTTGCCAGGTCGTGGCTCGCCTGCTCCAATATGCTGCGGAAATGTCACTGTTTGGACTCACTAGACGCGAGAAACAACCCGCTTTCCGAGCAGGCCACCACATTGCTGAGTCGCGCGCTTAAACTCGGATCCAATCTGCAGATACTTCATCTTGAGAACTGCAATCTATCCGGGCGTAACATCCTCATCCTAATGGCCGCGCTCAAGAATAACTTCACCCTGGCGGAGTTATACTTAGCGGACAACCGACTGATCCCTTCTGACGCACTGCACATCGGCAACATGTTGCGATGCAACACTAAACTGATCCTCTTGGACCTCCGTAACAACCACATTCAGGACGTCGGCTTGTACCACGTCAGCGAGGGCCTCAAGGAGCAGTGCTTCGGGCACGGCCTCGCCACTCTCGTGTTGTGGAACAACCTCGTCACCCACATCGGGATGGCCCATCTCGCGGAGACATTGGAGGTTAACGCCACGCTCGAGACGCTAAACCTCGGACACAACAACATCGGGAACGAGGGCGTCCTCATCCTCAAAATGAGTCTCCTACGCAACATGAACATCCTGAGACTCGGGCTGGTGGCGACCAAGATCACAGACCTCGGGGCCATCGCCATCGCCGAGTACCTCGCCGACAACAACAAGGTGGTCCGCATAGACCTCAGGGAGAACTGCCTCAAAGTGGCCGGTCTGATGGCCCTGTCGTTGGCCCACAAGTACAACTACTCGCTGACGCGACTCGACGTGGACCGGACCACACGGAGGGAGTCGCTCGCCGGTTACCGCGACATGTACGAGAGTCTGTACAAACAGATCGGGTTGTACTGTCGGCGGAACACCGAGATTGTTAGCGAGCAGGAGGCCAGGAGGAAGGCCGCAGATCAGATGAGGTTGGACCCGGGGAACCTGCCCCTACACCCCGTAGGGGGCCCTACGTTGCTAGCTAACAACCTGGTCTCCCCGACCTCCCCCGAGTTCCCCCTCCCCCCTCCGGGCGGCGGGCTCTACCCGATAGGGGGCGTCAACCTCGAGTTGACCTCCCCTAGCGGCGTCGACGAGGCCTCAGTTCAGCAGTCTCCGCTAGGGGCGTCTGAGTCAAACAATCTCGGAAGTGGAGACAGTTCAACCGCGGTTGAGCCGTCGTCTACAACTTCCTCTTCCAACTCTTCTGATTCACCAACTTGCCTTGATTCAACCAATTCTGACCCAATACCGACGCATTCTCCTGTCCTCCCGCCCAACTCCACTCCGGACCCAGTACCGACGCATTCTCCTGTCCTCCAGCCCAACTCCACTCCGGACCCAGTACCGACTCATTCTCCTGTCCTCCAGCCCAACTCCACTCCGGACCCAGTACCGACGCATTCTCCTGTCCTCCAGCCCAACTCCACTCCGGACCCAGTACCGACGCATTCTCCTGTCCTCCAGCCCAACTCCACTCCGGACCCAGTACCGACGCATTCTCCTGTCCTCCAGCCCAACTCCACTCCGGACCCAGTACCGACGCATTCTCCTGTACTCCAGCCCAACTCCACTCCGGACCCAGTACCGACCCATTCTCCTGTCCTCCAGCCCAACTCCACTCCGGACCCAGTACCGACGCATTCTCCTGTCCTCCAGCCCAACTCCACTCCGGACCCAGTACCGACCCATTCTCCTGTCCTCCAGCCCAACTCCACTCCGGACCCAGTACCGACGCATTCTCCTGTCCTCCAGCCCAACTCCACTCCGGACCCAGTACCGACGCATTCTCCTGTCCTCCAGCCCAACTCCACTCCGGACCCAGTACCGACGCATTCTCCTGTCCTCCAGCCCAACTCCACTCCGGAAACCTTCCCAGCTGTACAGCTGGCTAACGGTCCGCTAATAGACAGCAGTAAGGTAGCGGACACCGTGGTGGACACGGTGGTGGACAGTAAGGTAACGGACACAGACGATGGTGAAGTCGTAGACGATCGTCTCAGTAGCAGTTCGGTAGACGATGTAATTCCGCGTCTAGCTAACTCTACCTAATGCCGATCCTATCCTTATGATGCAGTATCAATGAGTTATCGGAATCACTTGAATAAGTACACTACAATTAATTAAATTAATAATAATCCGTTCTCCACAGATACACAACACTAATCTAATATAATAATATATTTTATTACAAAAATTATATATTTCTTAAGGTCGTTATCGTTAGTTTATTAACAGCGAGGTGTTTCGCAGCATATACATGAACATTGGTAGGGAAACCGCAACTAGCAGACCGTACCGGTGCAGGCTACTCCACAAAAATATTAGGTCCATTTAATGCGATATTAATTAATGCCTTTTAGTACAATTTGAGAAATTCCAACAAAAATAATCTAATCAATACACATTACCGGTACTGTTATTAATATGCGGATCGGTAATCCTATCGTAATGTTTACATACTTGTTGCATAAAGTACTTTGCAGTGTTATTTTATCCTCTTATATTTATTTTACATCACTCAATACGTTCGTTTGTGTAATAAAATCAGCACGCTCTAAGTGCTATATAATTTACACACAAGAATGTAAATAGTTAGGCAGAGGGCGCCAAAGGTCAATTAATTAATAATTAATATTGTCTGTCTAATTGGCCCCGCGGTTAACGTTATATAACGTTATATATAAACATAATTCATTGAATATGTTGTTTTGGAAAATCTACAATAATTGTCCCGTTCAATTAATTAATTATTGCAATTAAAATAATTAAAATTAATATTCAGATTTAAATTATATCAACTTGAGTTATAATGTGACATTAATTAATTAATTAATATAATTACAAACATCAGTATGCTGACTTTCTTCTAACCTCCTTAAAACATGATTAATTATCTTTCGACCGAGTTTTGCACAATCTTGTACTTTATTGAGGTCCACCACCAATAGAACTTAGAGAACGCATCGACCCCTAACCCCGTTGGTCGTCGTAGAATTAGATCCAGTCTGGATTCAGGTCTTTATTCCATCACTTTTTGGAACAACATTATTCACTGTAATTTAATTGTTCAGTAACTATTATTTTAGTTTTTAGAACATTTATTATTCTTTCACATGGTATTAATATAGTTATTTGATTGTGTTTGTTGTGCACCCAGTGCGTGGGTCACAGTGCAACACCCTGAGACACCCGGGGTGCACCCAGTGCGTGGGTCACAGTGCAACACCCTGAGACACCCGGGGTGCACCCAGTGCGTGGGTCACAGTGCAACACCCTGAGACACCCGGGGTGCACCCAGTGCGTGGGTCACAGTGCAACACCCTGAGACACCCGGGGCGCACCCAGTGCGTGGGTCGCAGTGCAACACCCTGAGACACCCGGGGCGCACCCAGTGCGTGGGTCGCAGTGCAACACCCTGAGACACCCGGGGTGCACCCAGTGCGTGGGTCACAGTGCAACACCCTGAGACACCCGGGGTGCACCCAGTGCGTGGGTCACAGTGCAACACCCTGAGACACCCGGGGTGCACCCAGTGCGTGGGTCACAGTGCAACACCCTGAGACACCCGGGGTGCACCCAGTGCGTGGGTCGCAGTGCAACACCCTGAGACACCCGGGGTGCACCCAGTGCGTGGGTCACAGTGCAACATCCTGAGACACCCGGGGTGCAACCAGTGCGTGGGTCACAGTGCAACACCCTGAGACACCCGGGGTGCATCTAGTGGGTGGGTCACAGTGCAACACCCGGGGTGCACCCAGTGCGTGGGTCGCAGTGCAACACCCTGAGACACCCGGGGTGCACCCAGTGCGTGGGTCGCAGTGCAACACCCTGAGACACCCGGGGTGCACCCAGTGCGTGGGTCACAGTGCAACACCCTGAGACACCCGGGGTGCACCCAGTGCGTGGGTCACAGTGCAACATCCTGAGACACCCGGGGTGCACCCAGTGCGTGGGTCACAGTGCAACATCCTGAGACACCCGGGGTGCACCCAGTGCGTGGGTCACAGTGCAACACCCTGAGACACCCGGGGTGCATCTAGTGGGTGGGTCACAGTGCAACACCCTGAGACACCCGGGGTGCACCCAGTGCGTGGGTCGCAGTGCAACACCCTGAGACACCCGTGGTGCACCCAGTGGGTGGGTCACAGTGCAACACCCTGAGACACCCGGGGTGCACCCAGTGCGTGGGTCGCAGTGCAACACCCTGACACACCCGGGGTGCACCCAGTGGGTGGGTCACAGTGCAACACCCTGAGACACCCGGGGTGCACCCAGTGCGTGGGTCACAGTGCAACACCCTGAGACACCCGGGGTGCACCCAGTGCGTGGGTCGCAGTGCAACACCCTGAGACACCCGGGGTGCACCCAGTGCGTGGGTCACAGTGCAACACCCTGAGACACCCGGGGTGCACCCAGTGCGTGGGTCACAGTGCAACATCCTGAGACACCCGGGGTGCAACCAGTGCGTGGGTCACAGTGCAACACCCTGAGACACCCGGGGTGCATCTAGTGGGTGGGTCACAGTGCAACACCCTGAGACACCCGGGGTGCACCCAGTGCGTGGGTCGCAGTGCAACACCCTGAGACACCCGTGGTGCACCCAGTGCGTGGGTCACAGTGCAACACCCTGAGACACCCGGGGTGCACCCAGTGCGTGGGTCACAGTGCAACACCCTGAGACACCCGGGGTGCACCCAGTGCGTGGGTCACAGTGCAACACCCTGAGACACCCGGGGTGCACCCAGTGCGTGGGTCACAGTGCAACACCCTGAGACACCCGGGGTGCACCCAGTGCGTGGGTCGCAGTGCAACACCCTGAGACATACGGGGTGCACCCAGTGCGTGGGTCACAGTGCAACTCCCTGAGACACCCGGGGTGCACCCAGTGCGTGGGTCACAGTGCAACATCCTGAGACACCCGGGGTGCACCCAGTGCGTGGGTCACAGTGCAACACCCTGAAACACCCGGGGTGCATCTAGTGGGTGGGTCACAGTGCAACACCCTGAGACACCCGGGGTGCACCCAGTGCGTGGGTCGCAGTGCAACACCCTGAGACACCCGTGGTGCACCCAGTGGGTGGATCACAGTGCAACACCCTGAGACACCCGGGGTGCACCCAGTGCGTGGGTCGCAGTGCAACACCCTGAGACACCCGGGGTGCACCCAGTGGGTGGGTCACAGTGCAACACCCTGAGACACCCGGGGTGCACCCAGTGCGTGGGTCACAGTGCAACACCCTGAGACACCCGGGGTGCACCCAGTGCGTGGGTCGCAGTGCAACACACTGAGACACCCGGGGTGCACCCAGTGGGTGGGTCACAGTGCAACACCCTGAGACATCCGGGGTGCACCCAGTGGGTGGGTCACAGTGCAACACCCTGAGACACCCGGGGTGCACCCAGTGGGTGGGTCACAGTGCAACACCTTGAGACACCCGGGGTGCACCCAGTGGGTGGGTCGCAGTGCAACACCCTGAGACACCCGGGTGCATCTATTTGTTTATTTATCACTATTCGATGTCATTGTTTTGTATCACCCCCCCCCCCCCCCACCCCATTTTGCAATCTGTACTCAATATAACATTAATTACTTTGCCCCCTAAATGTAATTATTGACAATTTATTATTAATATATAGAGTTTAATTATTTATTTATCTAATTGATTTAAAAATAAATTATTTTTATTTACCTTCCCTCGCGCTGCACAATTTTCCCGTAAGTGGATCAACACAAATATTGACTTCTAACTATGTAGATAAGTAGTTAAGTACTACATTCCTCACTAAACTGTTTACTAGTGTTGAGAACTGTAACTGTAATTATACTGTAACTGCAACTGTAACTGAATGGTTTTGATGTTTTTTTTGATACTGTAACTATAACTGTAACTGTAATTACGAATTTTGAATACTGTAACTGTAACTGAAACTGTAATTAGGAAATTTGAATACTGTAACTGTAACTGAAACTGAAATTACTAAAAATCGATTCAGTTCTCAACCACACAACTAACATGAATGAGCACTTGAAACAGTATTGTAATAGTTTAATAAATTAATAACAGTGGTCGATATGGGTATCATTTTTAAAACATTTTTGTATTTTTATTTATTATTATCGTTTTGAACCTTGATAGTTGTCAAGTGGCCCAAAGACCCATTGCACACTTATCTCAACTGTGATTTATCGAGTAATGAACGAAGATCTAGCCTAGCATATACTGTATTTATAATTAGTCAGAGGTTTATCTATCTCAACTATTAGACTACATATCAGCCTTATCAGCACTCTTTGCTTCCTAAATATCGCATATTAAATGTAATTAGATAAACAAAAATATAGTTAATGGTAATGGTCGGTAGAGGGATATAACGGATATATAATTTACATTATAAATTATTAATGTTACTGGTAATATTAATATCACAGGGGATATCACACTAGAGGTACACTGGAAATTAAATTTTTATCAAGTTTACCATTATAAATTACAAAATTACAATTAAACTTAAAAAGTGAAAGGAGTAGCTTAACGAGGTGAGTCTAATCAAAACTACAAATATATGCTTACTACAACAAATTATAAATTACGGAAAATGATGAGCAGGTTTCAGAAGCATGCCCTTTATAACCAAAACAATAAAAAAAAGTAGCGAAAAAAAATATTACGCTATTACGTTACGGTTTACGGTAAAAATATACAGTAATATTACGTTACGGTATTGAAAAAGCTATTACGTTACGGTTTACGTTACGGAAAAATATTGAGCTACGCTATTTCTGAAAAGATACCGTAACGTAACGTAATGACATCCTTGCTCATTGGGTGAATGACTGCACTGTACCCCGCCCCAATGAGACTGAAATTATTTCAATGACTGCTTACTATGTGGGATAATATATTGAAACTATAACTGAAACTGTAACAGAAATTTTATCGCGATCAAAACTGAAACTGAAACTGAAATGCTCAATTTTGTAATACTGAAACTGTAACTGTAACTGAAACGTTACACTTTGTAATACTGAAACTGTAACTGTAACTGAAATGTTACACTTTGTAATACTGAAACTGTAACTGTAACTGAAATGCAAAACTTTGAATACTGAAACTGTAACTGTAACTGAAATTAGTTAAAATTGATTCAGTTCTCAACACTACTGTTTACTGGTGAATTTACTATGATTAAATATCGTTACAGAGGTACCTTTATGTATAAGGTAGTGTATAATTAATTTTTTGTATATTATACTAAATTTGATTCCCAATTTGTAGATTTTTCTATTGCCTTTTTGTTTGGGGTTTCAATTAATTGTTCACGTTTGAGGTTTGACATAAGCTATCTTATGTAATTTATGTTAGATTTAAATGTAATTAATTACGCTGGAAACACGTTAATTAATAAGTTAAAGTATTACATTATTAAGCTGAGAGTCTCATCTCACCTGTCAGTAAAACCCAATGAGAACTTGCATTTCCTCAATTTGCCCAACACACCCAGTTGTAATAACCTCATTATTTAATCTCCATATCTCTAGAATTGTGTATTAAAGAATTTCCTGCTATTTTTTTAGAGATATGAAATTTGATCTAAAAGAGAGGGCTGACTAATACCATTTTAGTAATATTCCCTTTACCTTTAAACATTAAATGTATTTTATTTGATAGGATTTCGCTGTTATTCTAACAGTTATGATAAAACTATTCTTTTGTACTTTAGTTGACCAGGCCATGATTTCTTTATAATGTGTTCAAACTTAACTATATCACATACCATACCAACACCATTGATGTTCTAGAACACTTATGTCTATATATATAATAAAAAAAAAAATATATATATATATAACATATACACTATAAAACACACTACGACGTATTATATTCGAATATAGTTAAATAACTCTGGAAGCCCTGTGTTTTCTGAGTTGTAACACTGTGTACAAATTGGTAATAGTAACCCCAATTGTCTCACACTTTCTCAAGTCACTGGCACTGTCTCGTCGAAAGTTATAACCTTTTAACTGGTTCTGTAGGAAGTAACATGAAAAAACGCCGCTTATAGCCTAAAAACACACTACGACGTAATATATTCGAATATAGTTAAATAACTCTGGAAGCCCTGTGTTTTCTGAGTTGTAACACTGTGTACAAATTGGGAATAGTAACCCCAATTGTCTCACACTTTCTCAAGTCACTGGCACTGTCTCCTCGAAAGTTATAACCTTTTAACTGGTTCTGTAGGTAGTAACATGAAAAAACGCCGCTTATAGCCTAAAAACACACTACGACGTAATATATTCGAATATAGTTAAATAACTCTGGAAGCCCTGCGTTTTCTGAGTTGTAACACTGTGTACAAATTGGGAATAGTAACCCCAATTGTCTCACACTTTCTCAAGTCACTGGCACTGTCTCGTCGAAAGTTATAACCTTTTAACTGGTTCTGTAGGAAGTAACATGAAAAAACGCCGCTTATAGCCTAAAAACACACTACGACGTATTATATTCGAATATAGTTAAATAACTCTGGAAGCCCTGTGTTTTCTGAGTTGTAACACTGTGTACAAATTGGGAATAGTAACCCCAATTGTCTCACACTTTCTCAAGTCACTGGCACTGTCTCCTCGAAAGTTATAACCTTTTAACTGGTTCTGTAGGTAGTAACATGAAAAAACGCCGCTTATAGCCTAAAAACACACTACGACGTAATATATTCGAATATAGTTAAATAACTCTGGAAGCCCTGCGTTTTCTGAGTTGTAACACTGTGTACAAATTGGGAATAGTAACCCCAATTGTCTCACACTTTCTCAAGTCAATGGCACTGTCTCGTCGAAAGTTATAACCTTTTAACTGGTTCTGTAGGTAGTAACATGAAAAAACGCCGCTTATAGCCTAAAAACACACTACGACGTAATATATTCGAATATAGTTAAATAACTCTGGAAGCCCTGCGTTTTCTGAGTTGTAACACTGTGTACAAATTGGGAATAGTAACCCCAATTGTCTCACACTTTCTCAAGTCACTGGCACTGTCTCGTCGAAAGTTATAACCTTTTAACTGGTTCTGCAGGAAGTAACATGAAAAAACGCCGCTTATAGCCTAAAAACACACTACGACGTATTATATTCGAATATAGTTAAATAACTCTGGAAGCCCTGCGTTTTCTGAGTTGTAACACTGTGTACAAATTGGGAATAGTAACCCCAATTGTCTCACACTTTCTCAAGTCACTGGCACTGTCTCGTCGAAAGTTATAACCTTTTAACTGGTTCTGTAGGTAGTAACATGAAAAAACGCCGCTTATAGCCTAAAAACACACTACGACGTAATATATTCGAATATAGTTAAATAACTCTGGAAGCCCTGCGTTTTCTGAGTTGTAACACTGTGTACAAATTGGGAATAGTAACCCCAATTGTCTCTCACTTTCTCAAGTCACTGGCACTGTCTCGTCGAAAGTTATAACCTTTTAACTGGTTCTGTAGGAAGTAACATGAAAAAACGCCGCTTATAGCCTAAAAACACACTACGACGTAATATATTCGAATATAGTTAAATAACTCTGGAAGCCCTGTGTTTTCTGAGTTGTAACACTGTGTACAAATTGGGAATAGTAACCCCAATTGTCTCACACTTTCTCAAGTCACTGGCACTGTCTCGTCGAAAGTTATAACCTTTTAACTGGTTCTGCAGGAAGTAACATGAAAAAACGCCGCTTATAGCCTAAAAACACACTACGACGTATTATATTCGAATATAGTTAAATAACTCTGGAAGCCCTGTGTTTTCTGAGTTGTAACACTGTGTACAAATTGGTAATAGTAACCCCAATTGTCTCACACTTTCTCAAGTCACTGGCACTGTCTCGTCGAAAGTTATAACCTTTTAACTGGTTCTGTAGGAAGTAACATGAAAAAACGCCGCTTATAGCCTAAAAACACACTACGACGTAATATATTCGAATATAGTTAAATAACTCTGGAAGCCCTGTGTTTTCTGAGTTGTAACACTGTGTACAAATTGGGAATAGTAACCCCAATTGTCTCACACTTTCTCAAGTCACTGGCACTGTCTCCTCGAAAGTTATAACCTTTTAACTGGTTCTGTAGGTAGTAACATGAAAAAACGCCGCTTATAGCCTAAAAACACACTACGACGTAATATATTCGAATATAGTTAAATAACTCTGGAAGCCCTGCGTTTTCTGAGTTGTAACACTGTGTACAAATTGGGAATAGTAACCCCAATTGTCTCACACTTTCTCAAGTCACTGGCACTGTCTCGTCGTATAAGAATGGCCACCTGGGTTTGATCCGCAGGAAACACAAACTCGGGGGAGAGACGAAAGACTCTCCCTTTAAATCGGGATTTGGCTAACCCAAAATGGAAGGTTCCGTTAAACTCACGGGTTCTGGCTGTCTGATTTGGAACTTACCTCTTACCTGACTGCCTGAAGAAAAAATGTCTGTATCTACTAATTCCGAAAGTATGGTCGGTAACTGTTCAGACACAAGAGCTGAGGATACAAATAAACAACAGAAAAAGGTGTCTGGCTTCCGCTAACTCGTAGAGAGAACGGGGACAGAGCAAAAATGCACCTCAAAACCGAGACTGTAACCAGGTAACCGAGCACTTCAATAAACACTCCGCCAACGTCGTCACGTTATTGGCTAATTGGCGGAAGGGGAAAAACGTAAATAACAAACCAAAGATCAATGATAAGCTAGGCTTTATTCACTATTCAGTCAGTCAGTTATTATCAGATTATCAACGATAGACTGCAATTTACAGAGTGCTTTAACGAAGGCCAAGCCTTGCACTGCAATTTACCCGTGAACACGTTAACAAAGGACTAGTTCCTCCCGACATCAATAACAACAATATTACAAAATACTGAAACACCGGTAGTGTACTACCTACCACAGTATTGCTGTACTGAACAAACAAAGTCAGATAGTGCTTTAACGAAGGCCAAGCCTTACACTGCAATACCGGTATCGGACATTTGTCACCTAAGATACAGTAGAAAGTGGACGGATAGGCAGATATTTTCATACCGCTCCTATTTATTGCGACCAAAAAGAGCAATAAATACATAACAAAAATACAGGCTGGCCGTTGTAACAAATCATATCTAGCACATATGTCGGGACGATAAAAGAAAAATAGAATTGTTTAACATATATACAACACACATGGTCAAGTGGCACATATAAAACACAAAAATTAACCATTAATTACCAATATTACAAACAGCACAAGAAGGTTGCTATATTTGGGTCCACTTCAGATTATAAAAATAAAGAACGTAAATTTTTTGATTCAAAGAGATACACAAAATATAACTATCAATAAAAGTTACATAAATTTATGAAATCCACAAGTACTTGTTACGCATTTTCAAAACGTAATAACAATGTAATTCTCGACTAATAACAAGAAAATACGAGATTACTGAAAGAAGATAGATCAGGATCAGGGACTTTGGTTCAGCTTCATCTGAACGCTTCACCCAAAGAATCACTGAGGTCTCCACATTGACATTGAACGATAAGTTACTCTGCCGAGTATATAGAACTTCATTAACATCCCAAAAATCATCAACTGCGACCCAAGATGACGCAAACTGATCAAGGAAATGAAAGAGTTGAATCTGTCGTGTTCTTTCAAAGAGCAGATATTCCAATTTATGAACGACCTCCTAGTCAGAAGGGCAGTTCATTGATGTAACCAACAGGGCCGGCGTGAGGGTCTGCGGGGTCTCTAAACTGGTACCGGTACACGAGAAAGGTGAGAGAATTCCCTATGGCGACTGAGATATAGACATAGAGGCGAGTAGTCGATCATCGAAGTTGATTATCAATGTGACAAATTAACAACCCGGCAGCAAATAGATCAAATGGGCGTGTAAATACATAATCTTGGTTCATCAATGATTGTTTCCGCGAGTTAATTCTCTCGGGTTCTACAGTTCGACATAGATCCATAGTGAAGCTAATTTCCACATATTAAGGACTCAACCCAGAAAACAATATATTGGTATTGACCCATATGTGGCGTCATAATTATCCAGGCTCAGATATAATGGTACCCGAAAATTTGCATGATGGCTCTTCCTTTTGTCAAAAAGCCATAAACAGGTTAGATGTTCCGAAGTTCGTGTCCGAACATAGCAGCAGAATCAAGAATTGGGCAAGAGGAGAGGAGGGGAAAGGAGCCAACGGAAGCAATTTTTTGAATTCTAAAAATTTTAATATAGGGCATATCGAAATAATGAGGAAATTATACATATATATTAATGTATATGAATATCTCAGCTACATGGGTCAGCAATTGGAATCTTGTCGGTGTCGGTAAAATCAGTAAGTCAGTTAGTCAGTAGTCAAACCAAACTATTTCATTGACCCAAAATCAATTAGCCAGAATCCATGTGTTGAACCTTAACTACTGTGACAAAGGGCATATATACATGGTTAACGATAACAAACATACACACAACCTTTCCATATATACAATTTTTAGGCGGATTAGTACTTGGATGATCAGGAGCTAATAATCCCACAAGGTTGAACAACAAATGTGCCATTCCTTTCTGCAGGTTAATAAGTACTGGTACATATCCAAATCCATATCATACTGTATATATATAACTAACTAAGTAAGATAAGTACCTAAGTTCTAATCACACAAAGTGTTTCTACAAATTTTCTGATATCATGTACAAATAAAATATCAGCTCGACTTTAAATCATGCAATGGTAAGAGAAGGATTGGGCGAATGGGCACCGTAGTCCCCAGACCTTTCACGCTCACATTCGATTAAACAAAGTTTCTGTATAGGTCTATTAATCAGACGGCGGTCTTTCAGTCGTAAGGTAGCTGACCGCACTAGATTATCAACACTACAATGAACTTCCTGAACGACACCAGTGACCCACGAGCGTCGAGGTAAGCTTTCATCAACTAGAAGTACCAAATCTCCAACACAGAGGTTCTTCTTTTGAGATAACCATTTCGTTCGAATTTGAATAGAAGGAAGATAGTACTTTAGCCAATGGTCCCAGAAGATATCGCTCAACACCTGCATCACCTTCCAAGTTTTACTGCAATTAATATCTTGGGAATCAGGTTCAGAAATAGGAATCATCGCTGCTGGGCGGAGATAGAGGAAGTGAGATGGTGTGAGAGCTTCACAAGCACTAGGGTCGGCAGACAATCTAGTGAGAGGTCTACTGTTGATTATAGCCTCAATCTCCATTAGCAGAGTGCGTAGGGTTTCATCTGTCATATATATGTGTGCTGGTAGAACTTTGTATAGAGAGTTTTTGACGCTCTTAATTAAGCGCTCATAAGCGCCTCCATACCATGGTGTGTGTGGTGGGTTGAATGTCCAGTCTTGCCATTCAATCCCTGAAGACCCTGTGATTTTGTTTACAGTAACATTATTCCAGTCATCAATGCTTCCACTGATCTCCTTACTGGCTGCTATAAAATTTGTACCTCGATCAG